>JABUQX010102944.1:0-52853 GCA_015478945.1 Trachelipus rathkii | reverse complement strand
TTCTATTCGAGTCGTACCTCAGCAGTATACACCTTGCTAGTATAATGACAAAATAATTTAATCGCTGTTTTCTTCAACATTATTAGAACTTTAACTAAAGATGTATCTATATATACGATCTTTCCAGATTAGATACATTTATGCAAGAACCAAAACCTATATGAGTTCTTCCCAAGATATATCGTACTTAACTTAACCATAAAATATGAGCGCTCTTTCTCTAACTTCTTCTATATCTGTTCTTCTATATTGCTTTCTCTTCCTTAAAAAGGTTTGTCTGATCTGACCTACCTTTTCTAAAAGGCATATAATAGACCAAGTAAGATATCTTTATATATTCCTTCAGTCTACACAGACACTATCCATTTATTTCTCAAGAAATGATACCTAATATTCCCTCTCTCCCAGCAAGATGTAAACACTCTGAAATATTATGGATCATTACAGAGACGAAATTATCGTAACGTCATAATTTTATCAAATCACGACTCTTAAAACAGCAATTAGAAGACCAACAGTAAGCCACCCACCACGTCACTCAGTTACACTAAGAGCGCCTATGGAGTATCGCGGATTCTGCGTGAATTAAAACCAAATTTAGACTTCATTCTAGTAGATTCTTTTGGCGACACTAATAACACGAAAAAACGGTGATCCGAACTGTCATTTACTATATAACAGTACAATACTAAAAATAGTAAATAAGATTATTGCTATACCACGGTTGATGACGATGAAGGTTGATCTACCTAAGACTATCACAACCAATCTCTTCTATAAAGAAGAAGAACTCGTAAAAACAGTTTACCACTCTCTATTTCGAGAAGAAAAGTCAGATTAGTTAGGACACTAATACTGGCGAAAACTTAGCGAGCAGATAATAAATATGAGAATAATCCAATCGTTCCTCCCAGAAGAACTATCCGTATTCTCAAGACTTAGAATTGCTCTGACTGTGGAATTTATTCTTTGACTATTCATAAGACAATATGAGAAAGTGAGCGAATATATTATATACCCCATCAAATAATTTTAATATTATCTAATCTCTAACATAGAGATTATTATATAATACCAAATCGAAATTTATATAAGCCATGAAAACTATTAGCCGAGCGTAAGATAAACCGCACACTGAATATATAGTACAGGAATTCACTTATATCTGGTCTATCTAATTATTAAACTGCCTTTCCCCCGGTCAAACACACAAAAAAGATAAGATACCCGGAAGACAAGAGAAATGAGTCCGTATGTATCGTCGGTGATATCGTCACTGTATGAGTTGACAAGAGCAAGCACTTTGAAGATGAAAAGCTTGGTCTCTGAAAACTTAAAGAAAGTTATTCCGAACTTATTCTCTCGGGAATTAGTCGTGTCATAGGAATAATATAAACGTATAAATATGTATGGTAACGACTCAATGATTGATATACTATAAATAGAATGAGAAAAAAAACTGTCCATAGGTCACACAATAATTGATTGTCCATTAGGAGAAGAAGCAAGAAAAATTATAATTGAAGAGAAACATCGAGATACGTACCACACTATTAATATGACGATTTTTGACATGTACATTGAACATTAGTGTCCTGTCACGTTATTACTATAAATATCGCTATACAGAACCTCAACTAAAGATAAACGATAATATAACATATCTCACAGTAATGAGCTGAATAACTTATAAAGAATTTAATAGTATCTATCACAAGAAATCAACCGTGGCAACTTAGTAAACAACGTCAACAATCTATAGACTGTAAGTAGCGATTATTAAGAATCAACACCACCTTAAACAAGATTACATAATTTAGGTCGTCTATATTGCAACTGACTCTCCAAACAACGAGTGTTTCTAATATTCACATTACAAGCTTTAAGTATTATTCAATGTTTGCCATACAGAATCTCGAGATATCCCAATATCATCGCCCTCTCGATCACGTACTGACGATGATTCTTCAGAGAGCTCCATTACGATGAGTACGAGTGAGACACTAAGTCGCATATAACGATTTACTAGTATTCACCTCACAGCACAAAACAGGCCCAAGAGCTCCTCTGCTCATGGCTCCATAGACACCCCTGATTATACGGCTCCAAGCAATATATATAACGTAGGGCACAAAATGCGAGTTTCTCTAATATCCTGAAAAGCTAAGCCAGGATTCGGACCTGCTGGAAATCAGATTTTCTTGATAGACACGACTCTGTTCCTCGCAACGAGGCATAACATGTTAAATCTTCGCATTGTAAAATAGAATTTCTCCAGTATCGAACCAACGGTTCTTCTATACATACTTTGCAATACTGTTGTTCGCTGACGTCAAGCTTGCGGAAGTCGAACTAACTCAGTTTATCCCGCTTGTGTCATGCACGCTGTCAAATATATATAGCTAGTCAAGACTGCTACATACCGATCCGAGTCTCATTCTCTTGTTTAAAAGCGAAGCAGACATAAAACACGACACACTCTGCACGACTCGAAAAACAACAAATTTATCCTATCTTACATTATCAATATATCTCGTGTACCCGCTACCAGTCATAGAAAATTGATCATAAGTTGAGAGCATCCGACGAGACTTCGGGAAACTATGAGTCATCCAACACCGATATCTATATAGCCAATTGAGTCAATAATCGTCGAACACTGTCGTAATAAGCAGCATAACAACTTCCGCCGATCGTTATATCTAACCTTTACCACTAAGGACCTAATATATATAAATCCCTGATTTATTCACATACCCATATAGTAATAGTCCTGACCGGATTGTTATATTAACTGAGTAATAGAAGTAGTCAGGGTGCGTAAGTTAGGTCTCACGGATTATTAATATCTTTTAGCACATTTGGTAGAGATAATAACTCAGCTTAGATACATATATAAACTGTAACTGAAAAGTATCATGATTCGAACGAGAATCCCAAATCTTTTACGTAGTGCCGGATCAAATCATAAATAGAAATATTCAAGATTAAGAAAAAACAAAAACATAGATAAGACAGTGAAATAGACAAATTTTATAGAATAAAACCAGGAAATCCAATTAAGAGAACAATACAACTAACATATATTAGCACGAAATACATTTATCTAGAGCAACCAACGGCGATCAAAAGCGGTGTCATCAAACTCGAATTAGACGAAGTCTAGTCTGAGTATTCAGCTCTTTTTTTGGCCAAATATATTCTGATTTTAAGCAACAAAATTTAACAATCACCCGCGCTATGTATATTATCAGTCGCGGCGAGTCTATATAGCAATATATATATAGGTGACCTATAATGAAATACTCGAAATGTGTTCTATTAAAAAAGCGGGCCGTTGCTCGTCGACTACTTCACAGAACACCTCAATAAGAGCCAACAATAACAATAATATTAAAGAGCATATCTCGCTATATATTCCGCCGAAATGCAGTAAATTGTACCCACACGACTAAAAGGCTGAAAATCTGAGAAACATCGACGACAGTATATTGTATCGTATTTATAAAACATATCTTATATTGTCATAGGTATGTGCTTATTTAGATTATTAACTTTAAAAAGATGATTCGTTATTTCTCATGTTTGAAACCGCTTGTACGACAGGTTATGTCGATTATGAAGAGAAAGAAGAATAGTATTCAGAGACAGCAGAGAGAAAGAAGAATGAGAGAAGAGAGAAACCGAACGACGGACGACCACTGATACTCGAGACCACCGAACCCGGATTTTTACATTTCCCAAGCATTGCGTAATGAGAGGAAGAGACAGCGGAGAGGAAGGAGAGCTGGCGAGTAGAGATAGAATGCTATCCCGAACATCGCTTATATATAAATAAATACACGAATAAATAAAAATATTTACTGATGTTTGTATTATCAAAATTATAGAAAGCATCACTCAAGTAATACAACTATCTTATTCAACATATAGAAGATACAATCCAGTTATTAAATAGAGATATATAATGCGATTACGCGACGATTAGCTAGAATAACAAAACGGTTCTTCGTACTTTTCTCCTAGATCCTAATAATAAATACGTAAAGATATATCAATCTAAGTATATAACGAAAGTAAGAGATATTTATAATATCTATAAAATTATATTTCTTATTAAAATATTGAAAAAGAATGCGAAATATGAAAAAAAAACGAAATATATCATATATATATAATATTTCAATGTTTTCAGCAGATCGAGATAAACTTCCATAGCTATCGAAAAATATTATCTGAAATATCTCTATATATATTTGTATTATTATCACACGCACGAATAATACCTATCAAGTAACATATAGAAAAGAACCGAAAATACCACGAATCAGACATCATTTCATAACTAGAAATCACCTTAGGACCTAAAAACTAGGAATACGAAAAATAAAAAATAAGAACACGAATTCACCACTTATTCACTCTTGTTGCATCCAAATTGTCGCCGACACCTGTAGATACTGAGTGATCTATGCTTCAAAGTCGACTGTATAACAGAGTTAAAATATCAGTAGAAGGTTCTCGCATGCGTAATAGAAGACATCAAAGATAATCTAATTATAAAAATATCAATATATCTATATTCACATAAAATAAAAAGATCTTTACTTAGGCTGCGCTTCTAAACACTAATTGAATTAACAGGGGTGTACTTGATTCGTTATATGTCAAACCCACATCTTTTTTAGGAGTACTCTGCTTATAATAAAAAGAGTTAAAGTCGCTTACCTTGTATATTATAATAAATATTAAATTACAAAAAGAAGTAATCATGTAGAGAGTCTATTCGACGTGAAATGAGTATACATTATAGATAAGTTTACTAAATATCAATAAAATAAATAAATAAAAGAAAAACAAAATTCACTTTGATTAATATATATTAATTTAATAATAATAATTTATATATATACATAATAATCATAAGAACATAAATAAATACTATAATATATATTATTGACCAAATATATATCAAAATAAGAAGTCTAGTCTTGGTACTCTTGTCTACAAAAATATATATATTATAAGCGATATTATGCGAGACAGTAATTAGTATAATGATGATTCTTATATCGATCGGCCCTCATTATTTCTCTTCTTCTCTGAACCGAATGTAAAAAGATTACCTGCGTCTATCTGGACGCCGCAGTATTTAGATTATATTACATTCCCTCATTTGCTTTCCCGATATTTACGTAGATAAATTAAAGAGGTTAATTATAGGAGCGTTAATGGAATCTTTATAAATCTATTGGTTCGACTTTATTATACGCGTCGATCGAATTATCGATAAATTTAGTTTTCATTATTAATTTCGGATCTATTATATCTGCTCCATATTATCGAAAAGTAAACGGTCTATTCGACAAATTTGGAAAATCTTTCGATAATATAAAATAATCTTACTGCCTCAAATCCGGCTGCTAGATCTACACTATATTATTATTTAATATCTCATAATTCTATATATTTTCTGATTAAAGTATTCTGTTCTGCTCCATCTCTCCCCTCTCATATATTCCGATTCAAGTAGCGTCTTTTACATTTTCCAGTGCACATATCACAGTTCTCTTCTTCCTGGGAAGAGTTTATTCTTTTCCTGTCACCTGAAGATTGTCTGATTTGTACGATTTTTTCTATAAATCTTTAATGATACTCTGAGCGAGTCTATGCGCTTCGCCATCTCGATAACTTTAGTTTCCTCAAAATTCGAGTTGAGTGCTCTCTGAAGAAGTAGATTTGAGCTTTGAACTCCGTTGCTTGTTCTTAAGATTACACCTACATTATTCACCGAGTTTTGCATCTGAGCTCACATCTTGTATGTTCATTGGAAGGTTAGTTTTATGAACATATATATACGTCGGCTATATTCCGTTTTAAAACGTAAAGGCGTTGCGTTTTCGGATCAAACGGTTATATATGATTCAATCGACATTCAACCAGGATCCGCAGATATATATATCTTTATATATACCTCATATACAATTACAGTTCACACTTCCATTTTCGCATAGATCGCATTATACTTATGTACTATACGAGATTCTTCATTAGGCGCACACGTTACGTACGTTCTATGGTCGTACCTATTCTCTCATCACAGTTAACACCCGCTCCAATATAGTTATCCCTTTCCATCCCTTTCCTTCTCTAAATACTATTTCTTTGCTATCTAATGAATACATTATTCTTGATATCTTCCTCGGATACCTATTCATTATCCTTCATTCGAATTCACATCTCATTCGCGTATCCGAACAATATTTTTAAACAATCGAGTATAGCATTCCATCTTTGAGATTAAAGACCTAACGAAGATTCATTAAATATGTTACCTCTTACACTACTTCTAAATATCCTCTCGTTCTCCTGTTCAACTCTCCGACTAGCATCCATATGTCGGCCAGATGAAACGAATATTATCCACTCCCTCCGTTATCTCAAACTAGCCACTACAGTTAGCAGCTTTCTATGCGATGCAGTATAAACTGTGAAATGATTTAATTTCTCTGAAATATCTATAACATTTATCAACCATTTGTGTTATTATTATCTTATTGATTCATATTTATTATTCATTCCATTTTACTCTAGATCTATTCAGATTTTGAAGAGTATTTAATGTACATCGGAAAAGATATTATATGCAATTTATTATATTATATTCTAAAACATTAAAATAGCACTAACGTTTGGTTCTTGTTTCACATAATATTATTATATGATGTTTTATTTACATTGGTTCTGCTGATTGCGAACAAGACTTCGAGGAATCATATACAACAGAGTACGTTTTCGAGTCGGTTATAAATTCTTCAAGATATGAATGTTTCGCTTGCTAAAATTGTGTAACTAAACACAGGTTTTATAATCTTACTCCTATGAATGAACGTATGTGAGTCTTGATTACGTTATCGATTCTATTTCCCCTCCTACAAATCACAATTCTACTTCGTTGAAATATCCATCCTATCCTGTTTAAATTTCGTACTTTATATCTTAAACGACGATCTTGATCGTAATGTTTTCATTGCCAAGTATCATCTTTACTGTTAGGAAAAATAACTAGTTGATGTGCTTATTGAGTCTTTGAAGCGATAGATCTGAATGCTCTTCACATTGCTCACGAGTCATTTGTTTTCTGATTAAATAGCCTATATATTAAACATATCTCTCTTTTGTTTAATCAAACTCACTTCTCTAAGTACCAATACTTTCCATACAACAATGGCCTTCACGCGTCGATAACTTTCTAGCTACCATATATATACCGTGTAAATATATAACAGCCATCTCTCCAACCATACCAGATAGCTCACCCATCTAAAATTTAATATTTAAAATTTACGTATGATACTTATTTTGTTATCGACCGAAAAGTAGAAACATTATATGTATCTCGCGGGGCTCATATGATTGATCAGATTTCGTGTTATCTAAAGAAATTTTTTCACCTTATAGACTAGTTGTTATTTGTACTATTCATGAGCAACAGTCGAGGTTACTAGATACGATTTGATCCGCGTCAGATTATCCCTCCTTCTATGTCATTATTATGTGCTCACGAAATAATCTCACCGAAAATCATACGCGTACGAATGACACACCTGATCAACAGGTTGGACTTATCTGCCTCAACTTAATACTTCATCTTATCCAATCTGAAGCGAGCAAATACCTTCTGATATCGTTATTACACTTTGATTGTTGTCACTTTTGAGGCTGAAGCGATATAATTTTCATGAAGGATTATAATCGAAAAACACACGCGAGCCCTTTATAATCATTGACACGAGCTCTATACGTGACATCTTTCCTGTCATCCGATCACATCTTTACTCCTCAAAGACTTTGTCTCCACTTTTTATAAACCTTCCTTCATGTCTTCTTACATTCTCGCCTCTCTTCTGATAGACGTCTAGATTATAAACAACCCGTACATTCTGCTAGAGCGAGATATAACACTTAGACGAAAGATATCCACCTGAATTTTATAGCATAACTAATAGTCGTATAAAAATGCATACGGAAGGTGAGCATCAAGTTCGATATGATATATAAGCATCTGATTTCACTCGATGGCTCAGCCGTTGACGTTTCTAATCTTTCAGCCGAACCAAACGTAAAAGTATTCAAAAATACATAACAATCTTTGCTCACTTACTCTTGTACAATGACATTCATACCGCTCAAAATACTTACTAAGTTCAAAGAGATTCTATTTCGTTCCTCGTATCTGAACATGGTCTACTAAACACATATCACACGACATAATATTAATAACATCTATCTAACATACTCTATCTCGTAATCCACTCTATTCAATTACTACATATCAGATACAGACGTTATTTAGACGATGTTACTGTCTCGACTCTCTTTCTCCGCACAACTACCTCGATGTACTTTTCCTTTTATCATGATAAAAATAGCAAAAGCAATATTGTATGTTAAATTTTATAGTACACCATTAAAGTTATATATATATTATATATAATAGTATTATTAGAAAATATCAGAGAGACCGCCTTAATTATATCATATGTATTTTTTCGCATTTTTTCAATATCGAATTATCGATGTTCTGATCGTCTATGTGTTTCTTAAATTTGTAACTTTTATGAAAAATAAATCACTTAAAAAAAATTATTTTATTTGATTTTATTTAGTTATTATTAATTTATACAGCACTATAATATTTAAAACACAATTACAAATACTAAATTTGTATATACTTAAATAAAACGAATAAATATTATTATTAATTCGTTTTTTCATATTACTCCTATTATTTATATTATATATAATCTTATATATATAATTACGTTATACGACGAGAAAGGGAAGTATGTATCCTAAATGCGCTGACGCAAACATTAAAAGAATAAAAGCGTGGAAAGAAATTTCGTTGTGTGTTATAGAAGACGACAATGTTTACACGTTGACTCTTCGATTAAAATGTCGAATAAAATTAATTATAAAGGCATGAAAAATAGCCATCGTAACGAAGGCTACCAAATGAAACGGTATTATTAGAGAAACGCTCTTATTTAAAATATCGTGGTTATAAAAACGATTATTGATCAGATATTAATTAGATTCGAAAAAGAACGGAAAAGAGCACCTCACCGTTACAGATTCATGACTAGACACAAGAGCGTATTCTATCATTTCACCGAAACGCCTATATTCTTCTAATTACCGCGCCCACTTCACACTCATTGGAAATATAAATGTTACAGAATCACTTAATTTAAATATATTTGAATAGTTAAAAATTTTAAAACTTATCATCTAAGTATATCAGTAATAAAAATAAGAATAATATATACAATAATAACATAGAATATACTAAATTATAGTACAGAAGACATAATAGCAGTGACGAGACTGAGCATAAATTTAATAAATTTCGCCAATTGAGTTCGAAGAGAAACTCCAGAATACACTCTATCTTTTAATGATATGATTCCTCTCTCCTTTCTGCACTAACATGACACGACAAGACTCTGACACACGAACGATCACAATATAACATGTTTATGTATACTTTATTTACCACATGGTGGGGAGGTTCACCAATTTATCGCGTTAAATCTTTTCACCAAGTTTATCACGCGAATCGAAATTCTCACATCATCCTTAAGCCCCACCAAAGTTTTCCTTTATAATAATCATACCTGCGCTGCTCTGAGCAAGACCGATAATCAGCACCTTCGCGTTCTGCGCCAGACTACACTCTCGGCTAATCGATCGCACCGATAAAAAACGTTCATATCTCAAAACAATACGTCTCCAAAAACAGGCTAAGACTAAATAGCTTAAAGTTGCTGTTCTACGTATAGTTTCTTTATCTTCGCCTATACCGAACAAAGAAACCAATTATATCTTTGTGTGTCTGAAAGTCTCCTTTGCAGACCTTGTACACGCATCCTTAT
The DNA here is from genome assembly GCA_015478945.1 of Trachelipus rathkii. Classification (NCBI taxonomy): domain Eukaryota; kingdom Metazoa; phylum Arthropoda; class Malacostraca; order Isopoda; family Trachelipodidae; genus Trachelipus; species Trachelipus rathkii. The sequence continues at coordinate 42,915 of JABUQX010102944.1, read as the reverse complement.
AAATAGAAAATACGAAAGAGAAGAGAGCGCGCAAGAGAGAAGGGACACTATCGGGCGGAGTCATTCAATTTCTAGATCCAAAAAAATGCCTAGACACAATTTGCACATCGATATACTGCAGCAAACAATTCCAGGATATTGATATAAGGCGATAGATTCCGAAGCGATGGATGTAGGTAGGATGCGTTATCCGACGATCTTGGAACATACGTATCCATCGGTAATCGTAGTAAATAAGTGGCGAACAAATAGACATCGGCATACTTATATACTCAGATCCTGAAGAGTAATCCCGTCAATGAACAAACACGTAACACGGAGTTTGTCAGCTAATAGTCTAACCTTTCATATAAATCATATAGCTATGAATTTAAACATATGACACTAAGATATAATAGCGCATAAATTTCTTCACCTGTATTCAACAACTCTCAACCTATTTTGCCGTTGGCCCTCAAATGCTAGTCTTATACAATCACGCGAGCGTAACATTCCATTGTTCCTAATTCTCTCCCATAGTCTTATTCATACAACTATACTTATCTCCTGCAGCAGGATCTCGTAGTACTTAACATCTTTTTATTTACAAAATTTCAAATTACTCTCATAATTCGATACATACTGTACAGTGCCATTCATTGATCAAGACACCAAAGTGAACAAATACATCCGACTATCCGATGCGGATAATAGCGAGAAAGACACGATTTCCCTTCCGTGAAGACACTTGTACCATGTTGACAACTCTTTTCATTTAAATGGACGGCAGGTATAAGAAGAATTGGGTATATGCATTAACGTTAAATAGGAAGCTTACGAAAATTTTTTGTACATTTGATTAATTGGTATTGATTAAATTTATATACACTACTTCTCTACTTACTTTTCATTCATAGTGCCAGTAATGATTAGCTGATCCAATCGACTAAAATATTGCAATTCTTCGCAAAAAATTCAAAGAAATGCTGTAATTAACGTATGATAGAAAATACTGACAACGTGCGTATCTAACTCTTAAAATTTAGTGAACGTCGAAGACCTTATCATATGAGTTAAACTTACGAGCGATACTCTGAATCAAGCCACACAAACAATCCATGACACCAGTTTTTGACTATATACTAAGTTGAGCAGAGCGATCATAAAGAAATATATAATACACCCATATAAACTAATATCACTAGATATGAAAAATAAAAAATAAGAATAAACGTAATATTTTAATACATCACCCGGTCTCCACAATGTCAACCAAAAATGCAATTTTCCTAAATCGTTGCGCAACAGCTTCTAATATTATATATTTAAAGTTTAAACTTTTAAAATGTTTTATAAACAAAGAAATCAAAGTTCCATTCATAATTACAAATAGTTAGTCTATAACAAAGAATGAAGACAACACTAGACTGTTTTTTATATTTGAAGGAAGTCTCTTTACTATACACCAATTTCATGTGAGAAGACGAGTACATTCGGCATAGCACGAGGGCACGCAAGTAGAATGCAGATTCAATTTCTCGGAGCACCCCGTGTATAGATTAACAAAAATAGCACCAATCGTTCACGTCCAGAGAAGATAGTCCAAGGAAATCAAGAAAATTATAAGAGCAGTTAAACTGAAAGAACGTTTAATCAGCGCGTTCAAAAGAATCTATATATCAAGAACAATTCTCTTACAAGACACCAAAAGCTTTATAAGATCAAACTAGAAAGACATAACAACCCCCACATGCCTATTACTGTGTTGTACCCGAACTGGGAGTACGGCATCCCTACTCGAGAACGAATTTGTAGAGATAACTCTATGATGAGGCTCCGAAAAGAAACAACAAGCGATTATATCTTAGGATTATGCGCAGCCCCGCGAGAACTATTAGTAGATTCAAAGGGAAGAAAAGCAATGATTTATTCCTTTACGAGAGTGTATATTTCAAATTCCTTATTATTAAGCACCACATTATAAACATCAAGTCACGAAGCCATCAAAGAATACACATTTTGAATAACCAAGAAGATATACTCCAAATAAATAAGGGAGATCCCCACTAATATCAGCAATTTGTCCAAGCACACCACTAAATAAGATAATCTTTGCACACCAATGACTATTTTACAGCATGTATCTCTTATTGTGAAACTCAGCGCCGCCGAGTATCGTTCATTATGAATCACGACTTCAGTTTCGGACAGGTTCTCGCATCGATCGCATTAATCTCGTCAAAATTAAAGAGCACGAAGCATACACATCAATTCACCCCCTTCTTCTTGTTTTTCTTTATTTTATTTCACTCTTCCATTTCCGATATACCTACGTATGAGTAAAGAGATTATAATTGAGAGCTGCTATCTCCTCTTTTTTTAATACTTATTTCGAGTCCTAAGGTTCAAAAAGTTATTGAAAATATTAATAATAGACCGAGAATCTCCGTTGCGGTCATATATCTTTCGGTATACTTTCTTATTATAGTAAACGCTGATTAAACTTCATCTTATTGAAATAACGGATAGATTTTCGATCGCATGGCGGCTAGACGATGTGGTCTCCGATTATAATAACGATAAGGGATACAAGTGTTTTCAATACTTCCGACGACTCCAAGAAACGTAAATTCTTACTTAGCAGATGGCAAAAGAATCCGCTATATAGAGTATACAAAAAAGTTTATAATATCGAGAATATTCAGTTAGCATTACTTTAAAAGTTCGAGATTATTTACTTATCGTAGTAACCTATTTAGCCAAGATCTATTATCACCGCGAGAATATGCTGTGAGGGTGTAAAATCTTACAACTGCTTCTCTACGAATTATTAATCAAATACATATTACGTTCAATCCTTCAAATCCAATATTTACTTAGACAAGTTAGGAAAGCATTACGCGTATATATCGTTGATGTCCATACGCTTTTCGAAACGAATTTGGATAAAAATCCGCTCTTTATCAACGTAAGTTATTATGAGTTATTAACGTCTATCTTTAATAGTAATGATGTTATATATCCGCGTCTTATTTTATCGGGAAACAATCGTTGATATGACAGAAACGGAAAAAATTACAATGAGTATTTGCGTATTGATAGTCTCCAAAGATTTTATCAGTATTACCGATTACTTCGTAGCCGATTTTAAGAGCGTTTATCGAAGATTATAAAAATATGAGTACGCCGAGGTTTTGACACGAATATATCGAAAGAATCAGAGCTAGCTCTCGAGAACGTCACGGATATCGTCAATATCTTACTATTAAAAACGTTTTATATCGCGTACCAAATTAATCTTCAAACTGGTATTTTCGATCTAAAAATAATAAATAAGACTATAATTAGCCTAACGGCATATTTCGAAGTATTAACTCAGACTATTTCCTTCTACGATTTTCGAATTTAAGATACCTGTAACTGAGTTTTTTACTGAGCATTCCTCTGCACTCTCACTCTTCCCCAAAATTTTCACGATGAGAATGTATATTTACCTATACAGAGTCATCGCTCATTCTAAGATTAGTCCAGAAAAATTATTGAATATGAAGAAAAATAACACACATCAAGATTTGCGTCTCTTAGAATATAACAATTATATCGGCCTCTTCCCTCGTTACGAATCCCCACACCTTATATTTATATAGCCACATTATCTTTCATATTTATCTAAAGCCCAACAGCTCAGTAAGAATTATTACACTTTATTGTAATCATATATGTCACCAACCAAGTCAGAGAATGATAGACACTATACAATAAGCACCGCCCGAACTATTCCTGATTCAAGACCACCCAAAAAAAACTTGACACGAACCCACTATTAACATTTTTAAAAAAAACTTATAGAGAAAATTAATCCTTTTTAAGATCTAGTTTAACTTATTTTCTAAAGAAACTTATATTGCGAGTTTACATTATTCGCTGCTCAGTTTATATAGTATTAATATTATATAGAACTCATAACTATATATATATAAGAAAAACTATATATATATATACGCAAAAGATGCAATGAAAATGATTGGAAATAAATCGAATTTTTTTTTATAGAAAAAGTTCGTTATAGACTCTCAGATACGCTAATAACGAGTATGTTCTCTCGAAGCCAAGCGCCACCAATCAAGTAACAAGAGTATTATCTTATAAAAAATTTTAGAAGAAAAGATGAGAAGAAGAATCGCATATTATTTGCTATGCATAACATCGAAGAGCGAAACCCCTAATCATTCTGTCACAGGACATACAATAATAGCTGATGGTATGTGTAATATAAGAATAGAGAGAAAAACTATTGACGTAGAGTCAAGGGGGCATAAAATGGAGCAAAAACATAAAATACCTCAATATTATAGGTGTTACTATAGTAGAACGGTCTTTGCAAAGACTAGATCGATCAACGCCAATCGATCGAAATGGATAGCGATGGTGATCCCGAAGACGATGGTAAGCAAATAAAGAATATTAAATAGAGTAAATTATGAGATATAATATAAATATTATTTTTTATCTAATCAAGCGTTTATTACCGCAAGGTGAGTAACTGAAAGATAATTTAGCATCCTCAAATGTTATTCATATTATTATTGGCTTAATGATCTATTTATATAAAATATTGTAATCCATATTCATCCAGTAGAAAGGTGGTATTCGTATATACAAGACACAAACTCTTACTTTTTTAAGCTAGAAAATCGAGGCAGAGATTTGCGAGACAAGTAAAGAAACACGGTAAAAAAAACTATCACTATTCTCAAAACAAATCTATATATATTTAAAATTTAACTATAACAAATTTCTCATTAAAGCATTAATAACAAATAGCATTAATAATGCAAACATATCGCATTAACAGCTTTAATAGCATACATAGTATGTAAGGGATAAGCTCCCATATTAATAATATCATATATATATATAATTCATCTTATTTTCCAAATTTTTATGAATACACTGAATGTACCAATTTAGTTGAAAGATGAATAGTTCGTTGTCATGAACCCATGAAGTTATTATGTAAATTAAATTGCAAGCTATACGAATGAGTAGAACATCATTGACGAAATATACACTATTCTCAGATCCCACAGCAGATACTCAGAAAATCTTCTCTTCTTCTACATATAGAGTTATATCATGTATCATACCATTTACCATCCTTTATACTCTAATTAGTAAAGCTAAATATTTAGTCACTTTGACTGCTTTAGCTTATATCCTCACTCACAGATACTATTTTATATATTCAATTTCTTTTATGCTATACTTATTCTATAGGATAAGCCAATAGTGATCAACGAATTATTCTCTCTTAAATCACAATACACTTATATATTAGTGATCAATATCATAAGAGAAATCGAATTCTTATTTCCATATGCTAATAAGAAAATTCAAATCACGATTATTTTTAGATAGATATCGAATAAATCCTCAATGCCTATCAAATCCAAATATATCTGTGCTAGGACACCTCTAACAATCTTACTAAAAAATTCTCATTTAATCGAGATTTACGCTTCAATATTACCTACAGATAGATATAATAAATACCAACTAACTTTTGAATTAATATACCATATCTACATATATCATATCATAATAAGATCAATCTCATCAACATAGATTATGTATCACTAAACATACCACATCTCCTACATACTCTATATTCTATCGAATAATCTGATGGGATTATGATAATCCAATGGTCAAATATTGATAAATAAGTACGCCGCACACATTTTGACATAAGATAACTATATTATAACGCTATACTCCATAATATACCACTTATATCCACGATCTTCTTATATTCCACATTATCTTATTTGAATAATAAGCAAGACATTAAATTAATACACGATATCGTATGAAACGAATCTACGGATATCAACTCGAAGTAGAACAAGAGTCTTTCATATCCACGCTGCATCCATAGAGCTGTCATCTACCAATTCTCGATCACACCAAACTCAGTATATATAGAAACACGAATAAAGATCCATCCAAAATATCTAAGATAATACTAATATCCACACATATATATCATGCGTCATAATTCCCAATGCTACCTAATCGAAACAATATCTCTCTCCAATACCAGTTAAATAGTATTTAAGTAAAGTAGAGAATAACTATGATAGATCAATTCACTGTAGAACTACCTCGACCTCATTTTATCTATGATTATAAATAAATATAAAAATCTTAGCTCTATTCAATCTATAGTCTTATCACTATATAAATTATTATATTATAAGGTATACTTAAGTATATAAATATACCTCCACCTAGTAAATCTATATCCCAGGACCATCCCGTGAGTGAATAGGTCATCCGCGAAGTGACGTAAATGAACTATCACTTAGGATTTATAAATCAAGACTATTAAAATGACTTTGTGAGGTGTAGTCAAAAATAAGAATGCCTCGATTCCTTAATCTTTATTTTTCTAACAATATTCTTTTTTATATATATTATATTATTTATTATTATAATAATATATTATATATATATTATATTATTATATTATATTATTATTATTATTATTATTATATATACTATATATATTATTATATTATAAATTTTATATATAATTATATCATTATAATTATATATTATTATTATATATTATTTTTAATAATTATTATTATATTTATATAATTTATATTATTATATATTCTTACTATTTTATATTTAATTTATTTTTTTTTTATTATTTTATATTATGTATTATTATTAATTATAGAACATATTCTTAAAATTTCAATGATTGGGTATCCCCTATCCCAGTGCATTTATAATCAGTTGACTCACAAGTCCACACCTTTTCGTAATCAATGGAAATTACAATCAAATGAATTTCATATTCACTAGCATCTTTCTAAAGTTATTAACTACTTGTAGATGTTCGTTCTATTACCACACGGAACCAGCCTGTCGTTTGATAGTTGCTGGTTTTTCTCTTGGTTATAAATTTTGTATACTGGTAAATTACTATATATATAGTATGGACGTATTTTAAATGTGATTGTCCCTCTTTGAAAATAGTATAAAATGCTCATCCAGCCATTAGAACATTCTAATCCTAAAGCATATTGAATAGTTACCCTAGTTTTCAATCATGTCTCCCACCCTCTTATAATGTCTAACCCAAATGGGGAGTACAATATGACCAAGTGGAATGCCCAACAGAAGCTGGATGTTGAGAAAATCGCTCATTGTAACTAAGGGGCATCTCCCCTCTACTTTTGTAAAGTTGTTTAAATTAGAAATATAAATTATAAATCTCATTTAATTTAATCCCATTTAAATTTATTGGGAGTGCGTATTTTTGTTATCTAGTATGGAATGTTCCCTATCTTTTATAATTATGGTCAAATCACATTTCAAACACTCATTGTTTATTCATGTTTCCTAAGATCACTGTTCTAAAAAGTTTATTAGTTCCATCGTATATCTTTCCAACTTCTAGATTCATCTTCTTCTTCTATAAATCTTAGTACTTCAACATACTCCAATGTTAACCTTTTCCATCGGATTAACTTCTGGTCTCTTTGTATCTTCACTACCTTATATTTTCTACTATTATCATCAAACTCCATTCTAATAATATATGTGTGAGTATCAAATTATTCATAATTTAAGTTGAATATATATTAAAATAATATATATACAATAAGACATAAAACTATATAGAATTTCCTGCATTTTTTTATCGTTATATATATATATAAATAATAATATATATATATATTTAAATCATATATATAAATAATATAATATATATATTATATAATATAATATAATATTATATATTATAATATATACAATATAATATATATATATATATATATAATAATATTAATATATATATATTAAACTATATATTATATAATATATTTATATATAATAGATATAATATAATATATCATATATATATATAAATATCATGGCCATATACTCTTTAATTAATTGTATATAATATTAATATAAATATAATAATATAATAATATATAATATATCATATATATATATATATAATATATTATATACTAAAATAGTATATAATAATAAAATAAATATATAATATCATTATATATATTATATATTATATAAATATAATAATAAAATATATAATATTGTAAAATTTCCTGCGTAGTATATAACCATTTTATCCATGCACTAATTATCTAAAATACAAACAAATACAAACGAAATTATTATATTCCATAATATATATTTTATATATATAACAAATAGAAATCTAAAGAACGTAATTTTCAATACTAAAATTTACTTATTATTTAAAAAACTTTTATATAATAATACAAATAACTTAATTTTAAATCACATCCAATTGAGTAATACTATCATTTTTAAAAAAATTCATATATTTCATACATATATCCATATTTATCGATTATTAGACTAGGACAGACACCCCCTTTATAAGGTACGTAAAAAATGACGTCATCGTCCGACGTCTAAGATTGTAGTGAATTTTTATAAATTCCTTTGCATTCTGTTTGTGTGAAATTATTATTATAGCGATAAAGAGGTTTTCTTTCTTTAACTTTCATAATACTTCTACCTTACTTTATATAAAATTATAAAATTAGTATACTTTTACAATTATTGCAAGGAATGTTATATATACATTGAGAATAAGAGCACTACCTACCCGCCTACCTTATATAACGCCCTACGATAGTATATATATATATAATTAATATTAAATATAATATAATTAATAATAAATATATTATATAATATTATATATAATATATATATAATATTGTAAATATACCTTTAGTATAATAAACATATATATAAATATAATAATAATATATATATAACTATATATATTATATATACTATACTATATATATTATATATAATATATATAACTAATAATAAAATTATATGTGAATATATATAATAATATATATATAAATATAATATATATAATATATATAATATATATATAATATATATATATATAATATAATATATATATTAATTATATAATATATAATAGATTATATATATATATTTATACTATATATATAATATATAATTAAATAATAATATAATATAATATATATATATTAGTATAATATAATAATTATAATATAAAACTAAATATATATTAAATATATAACTATATACTAATATTATATAAATATATATATATATATTATATAAAATATTATATATATATATATAATATATATAAAATATATATATATACTATATATTTATATAAAAAGTATATTATAATATACAAATTAACGTAACTTTACCTGTGGTTATTGCACTGAGCACAAATTAAGCACGTTAGATCGTACTGTAAGTCGTTTCTGAGTTTATTTAGAGTTGTATCTAAACTCTTTTGCACAAACGACCTTACGGTGCATATTATTTATTCTCTCGCCGTGTTGAGAATCAATTATGAGAAATAGTCATCCGATATCATCTAGCATAAATACGAATTAATCACTCTTAGACCACATAATCTAGGTTCGAAGTCTTCGGTAAACAAATAAGTAATTTACCAAATTCTTTATAACTATATATTATCCCTCACTATTCCACTCACTACCGTCTATAGGTGATAATTGAAAATAAAAAGCTAATTATATCCGACCTGAGTAGTTTATTATTAGCGAAGTGTAATACTTTTCCCTTTATAAATGTAAATTGTAACCTCTCTTGAAGTTTATTATACTTAATAGTAATATAAATTTAATCCTTCTGGAGCAAAAACACCCTTAGAGAAAGTATATTATTCAAATAGTCTAGAATAACACTCCTATTACACATTTTTCGTACAGAATAATGAAAACTCTTACGTCCTCTGATACTCACGTGATATTCCAATCCCGAAGTTTTACTGTCCACGAAGCAATTAATATAATTTATTTTTCCTTTCTTTGATTTAGTTGAAGAAACACAGAATCTATAGTTGGCTGCGTCAATTATATTTTTTCCCCCTTTGCAGAGAATATTCAATCATTTGACTATCGTCAGAACTTATCTTATCTCCTATCGGCGTATCAATTATCATTCGATAAGTTATTTGCAAATCCTTACGATGTTATATCCCACTAAATATTAAAATACAGAAGTTATGAAAAGATATTATAATATATCTGTATAATTAAAAGGATGTGTTAACAGTATATTGTATTATATAAATATATTATATATGACAAGTGTTATCATTAAACTATTGCAGATTAAACTTCAGATGAGCGCAAATACAATACTCGGCTCAGGTATCACCATTTAAAGAATCGTATCAAATTTTTATTAAGACCACTCGTATAGAAAGTTTCCTTTACTTGCTTATGATGGATGAGTTTTTTCTATCGAATATATTATTTATTATTTTCAAATAATGTATACAGACTAATACTTTATCAGTTATGATTTATTTATATGTGACAAGCGACGAATATAATTTATTTTACCTATCTAGGTAAAATTCTTATACCTCTAGACTGACTATGAAATTCTATAATATACTAATACTTATACCACATAAATACATATCTTCACCTTTTTATATAGAATATAATAAGACTATATATCTCATATTAATATATCAACATTCAGATAATATTTGAGTAGTGAATATATTTAAGAAACTTTCACAACAAAATGATGAATTTTTCTATCGTATTTTATATAAATTAAGGCGTACTCATAGGTATCGAAAACTGAAATCATATGTTAATATATATATGAAACTAGCAACATTTCACCGAATAACGGCATTCGTGAATAACTTTTTGATATTTTTATTTATATTTATATATTATAATTATTATTATTATTTCATTATTATTATTATTATATTAATTTAATTATTATATATATTAATTATATTATTATAATAGTTTATAGTTTATTAATTTTATATTCAATATAAATTTTTCTCATGGGGTATATTATTAGTACGAGTATAAAAACAATAGAATTTACTATAATAAAAAAATAACAAAAAAGGATAATAAAACTATATTACTTGAAAAAAGAATTAGTAAAAAGGCCGATGAAAGCTTTCTCCCATCGCACCTCCTACTTAGCGCGTCACCTCGACGAGAGACGTGTAGATTATCAGGATAGTGGATAAGCATTACTATGCTTTTTAATAATACATGCCATAGATACTAATATATTCTTAGTGTAATTAAATTTTTATTCCCCAGCCTATTACTACCTTTTATGACCCTCTTATGAAAAATAAATTGCGTCTGTCGGTGAGCGTTGATACTTACTCGCTGACTATGTATATACTTGAGTTATTGACATATAAATAATCGCGTAGTGAACGTAGAAAAAGTTTAGTTAGATATAGCAGCTCTCAACCAGTTTTAACCGAATCTTTTACTCGCGCTCACTCCTCCTTCCGAGAAACATAAGATGTCGCTTCATAGTTCTTGATTTAAAATAATGTGATTACTAATTTTAATAAATTTTTCTAAATAAAAATGGTTTTATTATTATATATAATATATACGTGATTAGCATTTTTTCACGAAACTAATAAATCTATTAATTATATATTCAATTCAGCTATTATTTTAATAGCGCTATAAATATAAAGTTGGATATAAAGCATTCGTACAAGCATTCGTCAGAATTGTCTTCAACAACGCGAGCCACATTATCCACAATAAATAGGACTAAATGAGGCCACATAACGATGTTAATATCTGTTCAACCCGGGAATATATCTTATAGAACTTTACTTTCGCTCGCGCGAGGATCTGCCACTGTGAAAAAGATATTAAAAAATATCAGGAAGGAAGACCTTTTAAGCGCAAAAATCAACGTTGAGTTTTCTTCGGCTGATGGAGTTGAAGATGACGACGCTCTCGATGTTATTTCGTTATATTCTTACGATGAATGCCTTTTTCCATTTTTGAAAATCCTTCGTTTCAAAATTGCCAAATTCTTGGGTGAAGACGAAATTCAAAACCTTTTCTTCGGTAACGGTAACGAGTCGATTATTAAAATTTCCAGCACCCATGTAAATAACAAAATGAATAAACGCGCTACTAAGAAAGTACTATCGACCTCGGACTTCTTCGAAATAGATAACAATGAGAGTAGAAACGAGCATTCGAATAATCCTCCTCCTCGGGACTACGCCCAAGTTCTTTCTTTCGAGAACAGAAAAAGGCTGCTGAAAGGCATATGGAATCGAGTGGGTATCGGTAAAAAGCTTATCGTTGAAAATTTGATGATGATGCCACGAGAATCGGCGGCGAAAAGGAATCATTACCGGGATCGCTCCACCGACAAATGTTTCGTCAGCTTAAATTGTTTTGACCACGACGACAAACACCCGAGTCTCTCCGTAAATTTATACTATGGACTACAATTGTCTAGGGTGTAAAATTAAGGGAAAAAATTAACGATTTGAATTGCCAGAAATTTGATTGAAATATGTTTCACAAGATACATATTCCTTACATTATAATATTTATATACTTATTGAATATGCATTCTTTGCATCACTTTTGGGTCCTGTTTGATTCAAGCCAAGAGAAATTATGATAACTTTATGGGCCTTCAAATGAATTCTATCAAGGAACAACTGCAGATTTTTTTTTGGTAAATTTTCGTATATAACTCGTTTAAAAAGTTAATTACGAAAGTAAATAAAAATCTCTATTTCGTTTTAAATGAATAAAATAATTATAATTATAATTATTTTTTCAAAATTACCTATCTTCAAAATTTGTTTATAAATAGTGGCCCGTCGCGCGTGAGAGCTCCTTTATTACCGACGCTTTGAACCAATTCAATAGCGACAGGCCGCTATAGTAAAGAACATCGAGAGCGTTCTTTTAAACCTCTCGCGCTCGCGTATATTATTTTTTTCCAAAACAATGTCTTTGGGTACATTGCCGACTCTAACGAAGCAGAAAATTTACAACCTCCTTGATTTCGAAGATGTGTTCAATCTTTCATCCGTTTTTCACTTTTCATCTATTTTTCATCAAGAAACATTTGAGATCTATCACCTCCAAAGAAATTTTCTCATCGATGGAAACGTTCTCGACCTGGATAAGTTTTTAACGTTTTCGGAAATAAAGAAGGATCCGAGCCTTTTCACAACCTCGCTTGGACGCGTACTGCAAACGCCCTATAATAATTTAGAGTATGAGATTCCTAGCGCCATAGCGTTAACCATCCCGGATGATTTTACTGCCGAATACTGGGCTACTTTTCTGACCAAGATGAATAGCTCATACGCTTATCTGAATACCTTAATATTAACTATAAACGATGGTTTGACTTTCAATAAAACGATGCGGGAAATGGAACCTTTATCGAAAATTAACACTTTAGCCATAATCACGACTGACAGTAATGAACGAGTGAATATCTTCGACGTAGCAAAAGCTTTTCCTAATTTAATCGACTTTGCGATAAAATGTCGATGCGGTACTTTCAACAACGATGATCGTAATGGTGATAACGATTGTGTCTGGAAAAAAAGGTGCGAAATCAAGAGAGTAAATGGCGGCGATGGATTCCTGATATTCAGTTTTAAAAAAAAGCAAGACGAACGATCGAAACTACTTCTGCTGCAGGAAATAGTGACGGATTATCAGTACATTGTGCACGATGACACCGTGCGCAAATTATTATCGCCCTTACATCATTCGATAAACAAAATCAGCATATTTTTAAACGGCTACCATAATCCCGCAATCATCGACGTCGAATACATAATTCGCTTGCTTAATAAGACCGGCATTGAAACGATAGTAGAGATTGTTTTAAATTTTTCGACTATAGAAGGATTGTTTCCCGCTTACCCTTCGTTAAAGAAACTCAAAAAGAATTTTAAAAAGGATATTTCGTCGTTCGTTTTACCAAAAACTCTCGTTGTAGCCGTTGAAGTTGAAAATAAAAGAACTATTGAATGGACATTTAAATCATTGAAAGATCGCAGCTGCGAATATAAACCACCGCCGCCACCATTTCGGATAATTACCGATTTTGACACGTTGCATAGTTTTTTTGATAAATTTATCGCTAGTGACATATATAAGATTGAAATACCCATATTGTCCAATTTGTCTTTCAAATTCATTAAGTTTGTTTTAACGTATTTAACTAATTTCGTTGAAAAAGACTCCATATTCTTACCCGACTATAATGATGATCGCACCTTCGTTTATGGAAATATTATCTGGTCTTGGGACTTAAAAAGTTTTAGAGAAAAATTACACAGGAAAGTACAGGACAATAGCGGATATCTCGAATTACCAGTCAACGATATGAACGATTTTAACGAAATATTTGAGCAAAATTTAGAGTTTTTTCCTGAATGTTTTGAATTTAAAAACGTCCACGAGTTAAAAATTATTCTGAAAAACTTAAATAAGAATAAAATTATTGACATGGACTATCCCCTAATTATTGAAACATTTCCCAATTTAACCAAGTTAGAAATTAGGGGAAGAAATATTTTACTAAGAGATAGAAAACTTTGGGATGACTTTGATAGGTTTAAATTTAAGAAGCTGCGAGAACTCGAAATAGATCATTATAATTGCTCGTGTGATATTTTATTCAGAACCAAATGGGTACAAAAAATAAAGTTTTTTTTGCACCCGGGAAATGTCGATGCTAGGGATATTTGTAACCTTGTGTACCTTTCCCCTTTGCTCGCACGCCTCGAGCTGAATTTTGATAGTTTTTTGGATAAAGATAATTTGAAAAATAGAAGAAAATACAAATTTTCGATAGAAAATGGGTTTATATTACCCGACACGTTATGTCGAGATTTACTCAAATGCACTAACTTAGAAGACTTGATAATAAATTTGACGGGTACAAACGGAAAACGTCTCATCAACTGGCGGATTAAAACGGCATCTAGTAAAATGCATAGAACTTTGAAACGAAAAAGACCCATGTCTGAAGATTCGTTAGAAATCGTAAAAAAGCACAGATTTCTCGTGCGCCCAGAGGATAACAAAGGCGCCTCCTCCTCCGTTTCTCGAGTGAATGAACCATCAATTGAAGAACGAAAAGAAGAGTGGGAGGAATTTTTTTATTGTTGTCAGCGACGGGAGGAGCTTTTCGAGCATCTTCTCAGGAATAGTAATGAGACGACATTAAAAACGTTTGTCATTCTCAACCTAGAAAAATTTAACGATATTTCATTTTTTGAAAGGCTTTTCCAAATTCTCGAATTTCACGTAAACAAATACCGCGGCTTTGAAGGTGTTTCACTTAGAACGCCTAATTACTCCGAGGATAAAGAAAAATCCCGCGCAGCGAACATTTGTCGCAGGAAGTCATTACGAATACGAGAAAGAGGTGAAACAAAATCTACATCATCATCATCATCGTCATCATCATCATAATAATAATTTGTAAGATATTAAATTAAATAATTTATTTTATAAGTAAAAAATATAGCGTATTACGTGTTTTCTTTCACTCACCTTAAAAAGAAATTAATTTATTTTTTTTTATAAAAGAACTAACGAATTCTTGCTTTTCCAACAACTCTTTCAAAAGTTTATATTTAAAAATGTTAAATTTTTTTATTTATCTTAGTAGCCCCTACAAAATATTTTTCATTATAAACGGGATTTTTTTGACCTTGAAGCAAAACGGAATCTCTATTTCATTTTAAATATATTTTATTTGTGCACATAAATTAATAAACCAATTATTTTTTCAAAATTTTACAACGTCTTCAAAATTTATCTATATAAATAGTGGCCCGTCGCGTGTGAGAACTCATTTATTACCGACGCTTCGAACTAATTCAATAACGAAGCGCCGCCATAGTAAAGAACATCCAGAGCGTTCTTTTCAGCCTCTCGCGCTCGCGTATATTAATTTTTTCCAAAACAATGTCTCTGGGTACATTACCGACTCTAACGAAGCAGAAAATTTACGACCTCCTCAGATTTTCGAAGATTTGTTCTATCTGTTCATCCCGTTTTTCACCTTTATCATCTATTTCATCAAGAAAAATTTAGATCCTATCACCTTCCAAAGAATTTTTCTCATCATGGAAACGTTCTCACCTGGAAATTTTATAACCGTTTTCGGAATAAAAGAAGGATCCGAGCCTATTTCACAACCTCTCTTGACGGTCTACTGCAACCTCCACTATATAATTCAGAGTTGAGATTCCTAGCTGCCAAGCGTTAACCATCCGGCGATCTTACTGCCGAATACTGGCTACTTTGCGGGCCAGATCTGAATAGCTCATCGCGTATCTAATACCTAATATTAACTATACGATGGTTTTTGACTTTCAATATAATAAGAACGCTGCGGGAAATTTAGGAACGTTATCAGTAATAATAGTACAATTTCCTTATATAAATCAACGAACTGACAGTATTATTTGAGAACATATAGGAATTATCTCGACGTGGCAAGATAAGCTAATTTCCATTAATTTATCGACTTTGACATACGAATATAAAAATAAATAGAATCGATCTATACGATAACTTACAAACAATATGAGATGTATTATGCAACGATATTGTTTATCCGGGAAAAAAAGTATTAGCGATAAAATTTCAAAGAGTAAATGGCATAGTTATAATCCTGGCATAGTATAATAATTACTAGTTATTAATATTTTAAAAACAGCAAGTAACGAACGATCCAGAATAATACTACATTCTGACTGACAAAATAAGATTGAACGATTTATTAATCCACGATTACATACGTGCACGATCGACAACCGTGCATATAAATTATTATCGCACTACTAATACATCATTCGATAAAACAAAATCTGATAATATACTTTTATTAAGACGTCTACCATTTAATACCCCGTCATATCATCGACGTATTGAATATCAATAAACTATTCGCTGCTTAATAAGACTACGCATTGAAAACTATAGATAGAAATTATTCGTATTTAAAATTTTTCGATCGAATAAGAAGGAACTTGTTACCAGCTTACCCAGTCGTTGAGAAACTATAAAAAGAGATAATTTCCAAAGGACATTTCGTCGTTCGTTTTACCAAAAGCCATTTACAAAATAAATAGTGAATTTAGAAAATAAAAGCAATTTATTGAAAAATTAAAAATGGAACTTTATAAATCATTTAATATAGTGATCGAGATAAAGCTTATGAGAACTAGGAATAAAACCATACCGTGACTCGCCACCATTCGACGAATAATATTACCCGAATATTTAGACACATAGTTGTTTTGGAGATTGGATAATTTATTTGATGAATTTATCGTTAGAGACATATATAAGATTGAAATACCCATATTGTCCAATTTGTCTTTCAAATTCATTAAGTTTGTTTTAACGTATTTGACCGATTTCGTTGGAAAACCCTCCATGTTCTTACCCAACTATAATGACGATCGCACCTTCATTCATCGAAATATTATCTGGTCTTGGGACTTAAAAACTTTTAGAGAAAAATTACATAGGAAAGTAGAGGACAATAGCGGATATCTCGAATTACGAATCAACGATATGAACGATTTTAACTTAATATTTGACAGAAATACACATTCTCTTCCCGCGTGTTTTGAATTTATAAACGTTCACAATATAAAAATTATTCCGAAAAACTTAAATAGGGAGAAGGTTATTTACATGCGCTATCCCCTAATTATTAAAACGTTTCCCAATTTAACCAAGTTGGAAATTAGGGGAAGAAATATTTTACTAAGAGATAGAAAACTTTGGAGAGACTATAATAAGTTTACCTTTAAGAAGCTTCGAGAACTCGAAATAGATTATTATCATGGATCGTTGGATATTTTTATGAGAGCCGCACGGGTACAAAAAATAAAGCTTTTTTTGCATCCGGGAAATGTCGATGTTAGGGAGATTTGTAACATTGTGGGCCTTTCCCCTTATCTCGAGCGCCTCGAGCTGAATTTTGATAGCTTTTTGGATAAAGACAATTTAAAAAACAAAAAATACAAATTTTCGATAGAAGATGGCTTCAAATTACCCGAAATGTTATATCGAGATGAAATCAAATACACTAATTTAATAGACTTGATAGTAAATTTGACGTGTATCAACGGAGAACGTCTCATCAAATGGCGGATTAAAACGATAAAGTTTGATTTGAAAATAGACTCAAGCCTAAAGCGAAAAAGATCAAATTAAGAGGGAAATATCACAAAATGGAGGGGAATTCAGTGTAGCAGAGGGGACTGGAGTGCA
Source organism: Trachelipus rathkii (assembly GCA_015478945.1). NCBI lineage: Eukaryota > Metazoa > Arthropoda > Malacostraca > Isopoda > Trachelipodidae > Trachelipus > Trachelipus rathkii. Next base: position 24,712 of record JABUQX010102944.1, on the reverse strand, counting down.
CTGACCTTAAGGTTAATCAAAGGCGCCTCCCTCCTTTACCGTTTCTCGGATGGTTGAAATCCACATACGATTGAAGAACCATCCGTAAGAAGGTGGGAGGAACTTATATATTTTTATTTGTATTGTCAGCGTAACGGTGAGGAAGCATTTAATCGAAGCAATCTTCTCATTCATAGTAATAGTAATATGAATAACGAAACATTAAAATAACGTTATTATGTTCATCCTCTTCCTTAGTAAAAAATTTGTAACGATTATTTTATTTCATTTTATTCTCAGAAAGCGTTTTTCAATTCTCGAATTCACGTAAACAAGTAGCCGTGGCTTTAAAATTAATTTCAACTTAGTAAACTGCCTAATTACTTCGAGGAATGAATGAAAAAATAATTCCGGCAGCAGCTTGTAATATACCTTCATCACTGCACCACGAAGTCTCATTAGAATAAGAGAAAAGTATGGGTGAAAGCAAAATCATATATCTATATTATATAATTCACACTGGTGTTATAATGTAAATAAAACTCTACTTTATTTTTATATAATTAAAAATAAATAAATAATAAATAGAGTTATTAATAAATGTGTTTTAATTTCACTTTTCATTTAAAGAGAAATATAATTAATAATTATTTTTCATTTGTAAAATAAAGTAAAAACAATATATTTATTATATTAACCTCACACTTTGGAACAAATGTATTTTACTTGCAAATTTTAAATTCATTAAATAATAGTTGTTCCAAAAGTTGACATCACTAAATTAAAATAGTGTTATCGAGCCAGTAAGTTCGAAAACTTAAATATCAATAGAAACAACGCGCTGATATTAAAAAGAACACCCAACGGCGTTCTTTATTAAATCACTTATATGCGAATATATTTGTTAATATAATTTTTTTTTCCCGAAATAAAAAATGTCCTTAGGGCCTCCAAACAATATAAATAAACCTAAGATAATGATCTAACGAAGCAAGCAAATTTACGTAACTTTACATACAATTTGGAAGATGTATTATAAATCAAAATCATTCATAATGATGATTATTATTATTATCACGAAATCTAACATTCACTCTTGAATTAATACAAAACAAAAAGATAATTTTCTCATCAGATAATGAACCATATCTATATATGACTTTAGATAATGATTTTATTTATATACGAGCACTTCTTCAAGGTAAATAAAGAGATACGAACCTGGTCCCTTTCTACTCAAACAATACCATTCGACTTCTATACGCCGTACTAGTAAAACGCCACTAATTTATATATATATTCCACCTGAGCATTAATAGGAAATTTACAATTAATAGGCCTAATGTAAGCAAATATATCTAATCATCATAGTGAATGATTATTATCACATAATATGCCTGAATACTCACGTGAGCAGTTTTTCTGGCAGCAAGATCTGATAATATTCGCTCGATATATCGTAATCTGAATACACTAAATTAAATAGTTAAATACATTTATATATATAGAGATTTGTTTATATTATTCAGATTAGTTTTCTTCGATCTGCAATATTAAAAATGGGTATACCGTATATTTGATTAAATAGCAATCGTTAAAAATATAATTAATTTTATCTTATAACATAAGTGCAAATAGTGAATACTGAGATGATATGTATAAATTGACACGTCATGAAGCTTTCATTGTACACTACAAAAATGTATATTCGTAGTCGTTACTTGTGAAATAAAAATGTCTCGATATACATAACTTTTCAAAACGATGATAATAAATTGACACATATGTAAGTCCAGAGCATATAAAAAAGGTTAGCACTAAAAATATTCGCTACAACGAGAGACAATTTAATGGACGAGAATATGGAATCTCTGATATATGGTCGGGTGTATTAAAATAAGCGCTAGACGAAATCGAAATTGACTACACTTTTCCGTAGATTACAGGATAAATATAGTTACGGAATTACTCATATAATCGCGCACTTAAATGAGATTAAAATCCTGAATAATAGATAGCACGTAAAATAACATTATATATTTGCACCTCATTACATCATAGTACACATAAATACAAAATAACCCATAACCCATTGCTTACCAATAATAGAATATAAAACATAAAATATTATGCTATTCAACGCAGAGGTATAATAATAAATAATAAAATAATTAATATAATGATTGTAATTAACCTAGCATAATAAAATAGTTTATTGTCAGATAGATACGAATATAGTTTTGTTTACTTTCCCTTAGGAAATTTAAATGTTAGTTACTCAATTTAATAATAATAAAGCCAAGGGTGCACAATATTAAAATAAAATGATAAGAGTTAATAAGATTAATTTAAATTTATTACATTTTCAGATCGAATTGGTGAATTTTCATATGTAATTTAATTAATTCCTACCACTGGCTCTTACACATACACTTATAACGTTGAAATGATATAATAGAAAATAGAAATAATAAGTAATTATCCTTATCAATAAGGAATAATATTTCATAGCTGTTTAAGTTTTAATATATTCTCAAAAGTAAATAATCACGTAATCTCGTTTGTAAATAAAATAAAGTCCAATGATTTGACCAGAATAATGTGGAATCAATAAAGATAGAATTATACGTAATGGACGTATTAAATCCTTAAGGATCGCAACCTCTGATTAATGATACCTAACCACTATACATAATTAAATACCATCAATAATAAACCAACAATCATAAATAATTTATTAGAAATTAATAATTATAAATACATAATTTAAATGACTATGATCAATACAGATCTTTGCCATGACCTTTAACTTTATAGATATGAAATATATTATTTCACATTGTTGTGAATATTAAAGATTAGTTTATAATATAACTGATGATTCACATTAATATTTAAATTTAGTCTAGTTTGTCTTTTAAATATTCACTAATATCAAAGTTATATGTTATAAATCAGTATTTAACTTCGTTAATCTGTATGAAAGCCTCGCCAAGCAATAATAAAGGCCAATAAAGAAAACCATAGCACCCATTTTGGGACTGAAACTCCGAACTAAGTCTTCCAAACCTCTGTACAAAGATAGATAGATAGAAAAATTAAGAGGAAAAGAGATAACTAGAGTGACAATACGGATATCTACGCTATAATAATAAATTAAGAATAAAAACGAATAATCAAAAATTTTAAACGAAAATATTTGAAGTCAGATAAATTTTATGAGAATCATTTCAACCAATAGTTTTTGGAACTTAAAAACTGTCACCACAGAGTTAAACTCATTATTCTGAAAAAACTTAACAGAGAAATAATATTTACGTAGCGTTTATTCCTCTAATAATTTGGGAAACCATTATCTTTTTTTCTCCTCTCAAATTTTGTAAAAAAAACGATACGTTTTTGGAAAAAAATATAAATTAGGGGAAAAGGGCAAGGAAAAAACCTTACTCAAGAGCATCGAAGTTTGGGGAGAGACTCTTCTAACGTCTAACCTTTAAGAAGGTGCCGAGAACTCGACAATAGATTATTCACCAAAGGCTCGATTCGATAGGTTTTTAACAAGAACCACACCGGGTAGAAAATTTAAAGCTCTTTTTTTGCATCGGAGGAATGTCGATGTTGGGGAGATTTTTAAATCGTGGGCCTTTCCTCTTCAGTCGCGCGTCTCGAGCTTAAAATTATAAACATTGCATTTGGAAAAATGGTTTTAAAAAATACCCCACTACAATTTTCGATAGAAGTCGTCTTTAAATTCCCTAAAATAACGTTTCAAGATAAAATCAAATGCAACAACTTAGTAGACTTGGTAATAAATTTGACCGGCGCTAACGGAGAACACCTCATCAAATGGCGGATTAAAACGGCAGATAGTATAACGAATCGAACATTGAAACGCAAAAGACCCAACTTCGAAGATTCGCCAGAAGTTGTAAAAAAGCAAAGATTTCTTACGTGTCCAGAGGATAACAAATTTCCCTCCGTTTCTCGAATGGAAAAGTCATCGATTGAAGAACGGAAAAGAATGAGCTGTGGTGGTTACTTTTATTGTTGTCCGGCCGAACAAGGGAGGAGCTTTTCGAACACCTTCTCAGGAATCAAAACGCACACTAAAAAAAAAATACATTTCGTCATGTATGTACTTAACCTTAAGAAAGATATTGTAGACTCGATCCCAATATTTAACAATACTGACAACTTTTATATGATAATTTCTTTCGAAATCTCTTAATTGACTTTTAGCATTAATGCCCACCTTTGATAATAATATAATAATATAAATCATATACATATAATCAAAATATTAATAATGTAATACATATAATGATATTAAAATCGTAATTAATATTAATAATAATACCATATATTAAGTATTCAAAAAGTAAAATCGTGCGAAATATGAAGTAGATCAAATAATTGTTTTGTGTTTCTTATCAAATAATTTCTTTATCCAGCTACCATACAAGCGTTGTCGATACAATAGGATTAGTGAAGCTCAGAATTACATTCTTATACGAATCGACCTCATGCTTATATACGATTCTACTTTCCATGTGGAAGCCAGAGAGATAATATAAAAAATAAACAAGACAGAAAAACGCTCTGATATCGTCTATTACAATACACTCTCGCAAAGTTAAGTTCAAATATGTGAGCTTTAATTCGCAAGATGAGTGCTATGTGAATAACTAACATGGACTCATTGTTAGATTATAATGTTAATTATTGTACTAGATCACAATTCAAGATTACTTATATTTTATATATGTAAGGAGAGAAATAGGACTTATAAATAGCGTATTAATATATATATATAATGTATTTTATAATTAGACATTACGTACACTGCGTAGTAATTTAACTTGTTTTAATAGTGTCACAACTACAAATAGCAAAAATTCCTAGATGAGAGTTTTATTAATGCTTACTGATTTTTAAAATTGATAAATAAATACTATTCATGACCTTTTGAACGTCTATTACTCACTAATTACATTTTTAATGTAAATCTATAATAAGTACTGTTTATATATATATATTGACGTATATATATATAGTGATGTCGATCAGTAACTGATATAAGTCGAAGGTCCAAGTGCAAATTCTATTTCTTGATTTTATATTCCGATTTAATAAATTTTATTATTCTATATTTTATTTAATCTTATGTTAATTAACTACTATATATCTTGTTCGTAACAACTTATTATAAGACCTTCGACACTCACTTTATTTATATCCTGATTACTACTCGATAAATGTCACTATATATTCTGAGGTTTATACTCAGATTAGTATTTATACTCTTAAAAGGCTGATAGCTCGAGAGTCAACGTTTAGGCTATTTGTATATATATATTAAGACACTACCATCTTATAAGTTTAATCAATAAAAAAAGACAGGAATTTTCATAAGATCTCGCCTAATAAGAATGAAACTAGTCAATAATAAAAGCGACTGTAAAAATCGCTTTATTAAATTAGCCATTTATTTTATAAGTCTCGTAAACTATCCGTTAACAAAACAGATATGGAGTACAATTATAAGTGAACGTCACTGCGGATCGGAACTATTAATATAAGCTACGACTTTAATTCTCATCCAATTTTGTTTCGACACGTCTACGAGCTGCTCAGTGTTAGAGATTACTCGAAGAGACTATAATGGTTTCGAAATCTGTGCATATTAACGATTCGTATTAGATAGACTTTTGTGTCTGTATTGGTAATATATACTTCTCATGAGATTCTCTCTGTCTCTGACAACTTGGCTCTCATGTGGACCACCATCTCGATTAGTATATTTAGCTCACCACATCTCCCGATGATATATAGCAAACGTTTACTATATTATTTTACTCCGATAACCTAGTATAATCGATATTCTTATTCACTTCACGCGTCAGGAGAGCGATAAATCTTGAGAGATCAGCACGTTAGTTTATTTCGTCTTTCTATTTCCCTTCGTGATATTTAAGTCACTTATATTGAGTTATATGATTCAGAGATTATATACGGAGCCTCCGAAACAAAGCGGCTGACTGCTTTCTCATAGAGTATAGTATAAGTTTTCGCTAAGACGCTTTAAATTTCTTATCGATCAAGTCCACTTGACCATTATAGTAGTATTATCAGGATTTTTAGGTGAACGGCTAAGAATACTTTATTTCTGCGAACATATGAGTAATATAAAGAAGAATATTGGTCTAGGGTTGCGATAGAAATCCTCTCTTAGGATAAAATAATGTTCAAGGACTGATAATTTATTTATGATGCTATACTGTATTAGGTATGCCTCTTTGGTGGTGATATAAGTCCTCCTTGCCCTCGAGTGTAATTTATGGACAACACGCTTGGTCACGAAAATACGAGAATCCTTTACTACTCACGAGATAGTCTCTCGGTATAGCATCATACGATGTGATCAAGCTGTAAACTCTTGTTATGCAGCCCTGACAAGATATAACGCCTTAGGTTCGTATAACCATAAATAGAAGAGAGAAGAGAATGACTGACATTATATATTAATATTGCAACCTAAATCTTATAGCCCGATAGGAAGTATAAAGTAAGCGATTATATTTATTTGTGCATTATTTGCTTCGCACGCGTTAGATTCTAATTATAATTGTTTTAACCTATAGAAAAATACTAATTTATAATAATTTTACTATTTTATATTTAATCTATTTTTTTAAATTTATATAGTCATCCATAAAAAGTATTATTAACTAAAGAAACGGTATTATTTATAATAATGGGAGGTATAGTATTAGTAATATATTAAAAAAGTGATTAAATATTATTTTTTTTATTTTTCTAATTACGAAATTTATTTATACAATCACTATGAGCATATAATTCTAAGTGTAAAAGTATTTATATTGATAAAACTTGAATATCAGTTTTTTTAGAATAAATAACTACTAGCTTAAGGGAATAAGAAAAAACCTAAATATTATTTGCAAAGCTTATCAAATATACCGATAGAAGTTAAAATTATGCAATTTCTTTTTATTTCGTGCTTTCGCTTCTAGCGAGATTTGTATATTTACGGTATATTGAAGAAATTCAGCCGCTTAAGCGATTTCTAACTTTGGGCGACACTGATATTTAAGAGTTTGATTGTGAAGCATTGAAATCGCTTGCACAGCTTCCACTGGATGCTAATAGTCTGGTACGATAAAAAATTAATATATATAAATACATAAATATAAAAATATATATATAATAAAAAAAACCTTTTAGGGTATAAACTATTGCTTCACAACCCAACATAATGACGTTTCATTATAATAATAATATACGAAAGTAAAATATTAAAATATCTAAAATATAATAGAATATAATATTACAAAATTTTCATATAAGTTATATTATTTTTTGGAAAATTTGCACGCTTAAGTACCTATTCGACTTATATAGTTTCTCACGAAGAGGCTGTCTACTTATAATGATCGTACATTTTTCGTTTAATCTGACTAGCTTAAACCTTCGTTTATTACTCAAGTAGTCATATAATTGATAACGTCATAATATAAATTTACGGTTATTTTAAAACGATAGTTAATATTTAAAGCTCAGAATAATGGCATTTAATAAAAGCTCGTTTCAGTCTACCGCTTTTTTTAGAGTCTCAGTTTTAAGAAGACGCTAATATAAAAATATATATATTATTAATATATATAAATTTATACTAATATAAAAAGATAACAAAGTAACATAAATTATGTGTGACTTTTATGAGCTATCCTAGTTTCCCATATATATATATTATAAAGCCTATTGCTGACCACGCTGCAGTCACCTGAGCTCGAGCACCACCATACGGAGGCCACGGCTAGCCATTATCGTAGCGCGCAATTAAGGTGAGTGCGTGCTGATATAAATCACGCTAAACTCTATCCACTAAGCGCTCAGTTTAGTTAGCAGGATGTATTCGTCGTACAAATCGTCACGTTCTGCCATCTGCTTCCAGCGAATCCATATGACTTTAGTAGAAGTAGGAGAGAGGATCTGTATTTTATTGTAAAACACTTCTAGCACAAGCAGAGCGACGATACAAGAATCTAGAAAACGCAGAGATATTCTCCTTCAATACTGCCACAGGAGGCATGAGTACAGGAGATATTTCTATGATACTGGTATATGCACATGCTTATTGCCAGAGAATAAATCGATAGCAATGACGCAACCACGAGCACACGGAGTACGTTGCAGACTAGAGGACCGATCTGGATTTTTTTAGTAATTTACTGGATAGACAGAACCTAATAACACACGATACGTTTGACTCGACAATACACTCATCACATGATCTTGGCTGCCTTATGTTACGATAGGGTCGTAAGCGCTCGGTGTCTCGTTCATTCGTTGTGGTTATAAAAAATCCTTCTCACTACGAGTATACCACGCACATATGACGTTCGCGCTATACCTATATGATATATATCGATCTTGAGTGTAGTTATGGCCTACTCGAGAAAGACGCCGAGAGAATGGAACTCACTAGAGAGCAGATTTCACTCTCGAGATCGGAAGGGTTACTACCGTAGAAAAGCGTGAGTCGGGGAAAAGAACTGTACAGAACGCAGGAGTAGTGTCACTATAGCCTTTGTTCGAGGCTTTTTGATCCGTACATCAATAGTGAGTCTGACACAAGAAATGACCTGCTGTAGCAATATTATATATCCTTAAGCACTGTTATTAAGAACACCCAGATACTGGAGAGAAGGTTAAGTTTCGCTGAATATTAGATGAAATCCCTGAGGAACAGAGCACTCGCACACTTAATTTTGAGTACGCTTAGCTGAGGAATAGGACACTAGAACGAATGGACCAATACAATATTATCGAAGAATAGACAAGTGTCCTCGCGAGTACTCGTCCGGGACTAATGCACGAAGCCTTGCCTCCGCAGTTTCGCTGTTTTGAGGCCTCTGCTACTACCTGCTGCCTCGCTGCCTCGTAGCAACCGTTGAATTGTGAGATTTCACAAGATTTTTTTTCGTGTTTTTGATGTATTCAAATGAAATATGACGGCGTAAAGAGTCGATTTTGAGTTCTATAGTATGTTATTCGTCATCACTGGTAGGAGTTGAGTGTTAGAGCAGAGCAAAAAGCGTTCTACAAAGAATTAAGGGAACGCTCTGAGATTAGTGTTGTGATAGCACGACGAGGAGAGGAGAAGATGCATTTTGATTGGATATAGTCTAAGATTCCTCTTTAGAAGAGTTGATGAGAAATTTTCCAAGAGGTTGGAGTATACGTTGAAATTCTTCTTGATCCGCGCACATGTCGCTATAAGTATCCAGTTTCAGTCGACCTGAGCTAATCGAGAATAGACGTAATATGATTATAAGGACGTTATATGCACGGTTCTACACTTTAATCCCAGTTGATAAAACTAACCTGTAATATGCGCCATGGAAATTATATTTTGAAGACAGGATAGAAGATATACGCAGAGATCGAGAGAGAGGTAATGATCTCTATCGCGAGACATTCAGGTTATTGTTGTATTGGGCTTGCTGAATCGTCGCTAGGTGAAGCAACGATGTTCTATATTAAGATATAAAAGCAATTAGTCGGGAGAACACGCGTACTCGCTGAGAATTAAGGACCATGACAAGCAGGCCAGATGGTTAACACATGGTTAAATTAAGACGCGAAATGTAAAAGATTATCGAAAAGGAATGCGACATACTAATATCCCGAGCACAGAAGTTAGTTGAAAGCAAGTTGGATATGAAAAATTCCTATCGATAATATATTATACGAGTCAAAAGTTGGTTGTCAGGAAGAAAGCAAGGCGCGGATAACAGGAGAGAGAGGAGTCTATGGAGAGTTGATGGCTACGCTCAGATCGGTCTGTATAGTTCATATAAAATCGTATTCCGTTCGGTAATAACACTCGCTCTCTCGCCGAGATTAATCGTCCGCGCCACCCGCATTAGCTATACTCCTGTCTTCGATAGGATCCCGCGGTAGTATTGAGCATGGGCCGGAAGGACTATAGACAAACTTATAGCTGTGGATAAGGTGTATAGTAGCTCGATATGTAGGAGCTTCTACTGCGGAAGAGAAACCTTATTTTCAGCAGCCTCCCCTTGATTAGAGTCGCAGTACAACCTGCCTGGGAGATACTGCAGAAATTAGGTAATGGAGCACATTGAGATGCTCTCAAATTGATGCTCGTATAATAGACGCTTTTAGTACTGAGTATGTATATTATGATAGGTGGTTCGATCATTGAGAAATCGATATTTGTATATTAAAATAAGGATGAGCGAAAAAGGTCACAGCCTATGGAGAGAATTCGCGAATAGTTCACGAGAGTAATTAGTCCGCGCAAGACATATGCCGTATATCTCGAAGAAATTAAGAATGTGATTACCAAAGTGAATGATGCCTGTATATGAAGAAGCAAAGAATATTGGAGAAAGATTGTGTAGTATTAGATGAGGAACATAAGAGAGCACAATCAAAAGTATGATAGCAGATCGGGGAGGAGCTACAGTACGATAGAATGAACATCTACCCAAAAATTCTCTCTATAACTAGAGATGTTGGAGAGTATACCTCAGCAAGCATGTAGCCCACTAGACCACTGACATCCGCTACACGCTCTCCCATATATGTCTCTTGTCGTTGTAGGTACAGCATCGTCGCGCACCTTATCAATCGTGTATCACCTAGGTGCAAGATGATAAGTTTTAAGTGTCAGCTCGATATAGGCTAGATATTGTCTGCAGCGGCGAGAAGAGACACTCGCCACAGGGCAATCAGTTTCAGTCGATAGTGAGTTGGGTAGAAGTTTAGAGATGTATCGAGCACACACATCGATTGGTGAAAGTGAACTCACGAACGGATTATTAGGCCTTTTCAGGATTAGAAAAGGTATCGGTTCAAGCGTTATGGGATATACTATACGATTATATTATTGAAGGTAGGAAGCCAAGTCAATTGATGTGCGACAGGAGGGAATAAGCATATAAACGATGTGTTTTCTCTGAGAAATGAAAGTATGTAGTGAGATTCTTGCTGTAGAGTGCTTAATAGCGCATACTAAGGCCCAAGAAGAATGCGCGAAATTTTGTATGTTTAGCGAGTTTATGCACCTTGCACAAGATTGTGAAGAATTGTTGTATGACGCCACTCTTTAACGTCTAGAGATAGTGGGACTGAGACTTCGTCTATTAGAACTTCTGAGTATCCTTGTCACTGAAGATAGTTATATAGCTCAAGTCGAAAATTCGACTTTCTAGCTGTAACACAATTACTCCGACGGCAGAAGATAATATACGAGTTGGTCGGAAAAATCAGCCGGGACGTAGTATTAATTTTCTATCATCTCTTCGATATGTGCTCGCTCGCTCTATAGAATAAGAGCGCACACGGAGCGCGCATGAGAGCGTAATCAGAGCGAACTCATGTAATAGTGGGATGTAATTTCAGGAGAGATAAGTGGTAATAGGAGATTAACAAGTGAGGATTAGTTGAGGGTTGTAAAATACTATTATTTGTAGCCTTGCGTGATTTTCTCTCAAAGCTTGAAAAGATTACACACTATGGCTTTCTAGACGGGATTTTGGACGGCGAATTTCTCTGGCTCGCATCGGATTTGGCTGATATTTTAATGACCTTTATAAAAACGTATTTAACAAAAATTTGTGAAGGCTGCTGCACCAATATTATTCAACCTTTAAATATACACTCGGATTCTTAGGCAAGGTCACAATTTAGAATCGCAGAGGTCTGAGCAACGGTAGAACAACAAACAGGTCTACACATTATGACACCGATCCAGTGCCCACGCAGCTAAAAACGCATAGGCAGGAAGCGAATCTCGCGTTATCAGAGGTAGTAGAGGATATATGAAGAAAAAGAGCATTCGATCATAATGAATCTAGGTATCGATAGAGCTTAATAGGTTGTGGTCTAGAATTTGAAAAGATCACCTGCGAGAAAGCGTAACTCCATGTGAGCTGGTCAGATGTGTAAATTATTTAAAATACGGAAGACGGGAGGCACTGCGGAGTCTGATTTACGCCACCTACGGGCCTAGTGAGTAGTAATGATTTAAAGTGGCTTCAAGACCTTGGCAATTAATAAGAGGAGAAGATTTCATCTTTGACGGTGGCGACTGATGGGTTTAAAAGTGAAGCATGATTGTATAATTTAATTTATCTGGTTGATAGTGACGTATATTCCGTATGTCTGTCTTTGTGTTTTTTTATGATAAAATGTTTTGTCCTCCACGAAGAGACTTTCCGAGAATCAATGACACTTGAATTAATGGGATTGATTCGGAGCAGAGGATTATCGATGATCATAAATTTTTTAACACTATATAAAATTTTCAAAGTTGTGGGGCAATAAAATAATATTAGTCTTTTAGAATGAAATATCATATAGTTTGTAATATGACCACTTGAAACAGCAGCCCGCATCAGCCCTCCGTGCATGAGTATTTATGTTGTATAACGTGTAACCACATGTTTGTTTTTTAACAAAAATATTAATAATTGTGTGATATCCTCTAGTATATTGGGTATTAGAGATAAATATACAAGTGTATTGCTCGTAAGAGCGGCTATGTCAAAGATATTTTTTCTATATAAGCAAGTACTCGCCAATGTTCGTGTCAAACTAGAAGCATTAAAAAATGTGCTTTATGTATGTGTTAAATAAAAATATTAATATGTTATGTATTTAAATAATGAATTGAAGTATATTATATAAAGAAAGAGTTAAGATTCAGAGCTATCCACTAGAGATTAAATGGCCATTTTTCTTAGTGAAATTCGAGAATTCAACTGTATGTATTCTTTATGCTCTGGAGTAACCTAAACGAGGATAAGATAATAATATTTTATTTTAGATTATAGTTAACATTAAGAGGTCAAGTAAGCACACCTTACCACCCTATACAAGTAAATATAATGTACCATTAATTTATCTAGAGAAGCTCGGCGATGTCGAATCGAAGAGGTTTTGCAATTTAGAAACACTACACAATTCACTAGACAGAGTACGTGAAGTTAGAATTTGTCTACACTCAACAAGATGTATCGATCGAGTTTATCTAGGCGGGTAAACTTGCTAAGTTGTCTTACGATCGAGGCAGTCTGCGAACGCAGAATTCACGTTGCATATAAAATATATGGGGATAAGTCGGTACGGGGGCTTTTAGGAAAATTGTTTGTGAACAATATATTGAAATTATTGAACGAGAAAAGAGTCGCCGAAGGTTTTGAAGGTTTATTTTTTCCGGATTAACAATAAGAAAATGACGAGTATAGCTTCGATTTCGATAGAACACACTGTTTGGCGAGCGCGAAATGCGCTCTACAAGGGAAACAGTTCATAGTGCCTGCAAGGCGAACTGGATCCTCCTTTTTCCATGTCGGCCGCGTGCATCTGCCTCTTTCAAGACAGTCTAGCACCGACGCGCTTGCGAGCGCACGCACCGCGTCCGTAAGCGAAAGCGAAACCTCCACACGACGCACGACGCTATAATCACTCATTCGTCGTTTTTCATTGGAACTGACGACGACGACGAAGAGGTATTAGATAAAAAATACGAGGGCGTTTGCGACTCAATTTGGGAAAACGCGTGCCCTCAGTGCATGGAAACGTTTTGGATTTTAAAGACCGCTAACGACTTATTCGTCTCGTCCGTTTTCTCGGAGTTGGAAGACGAATGCCGCGATGGAGCGAGTGGAGTGGGTAAATTCGTCAAAGCTTTCTCGAATTTGGTTTTTAACGACGGGACGCTGGTATTATCCCGGTTCGATAAAGGCCAAAAAGGCGCGTTGAAAAGACTGCGGCAGAAGCGAATACGACGATCACGACGACTTTTAACACCGAGAGGTCTCTTACCAGAAAGAGATATCCGGTATGTTCAGAAGCACCATTTCCCGTCGTATTTGAGAACCTTGGTCGCGTGTAAGAATAGTTTCGCGCCATCGTTCGTAAAGCTACGAAAATCCATCGGTGAGCTTTTGAGAAATAACGAGAAGAATTACGAAACTTTCTTCCGCGGTGAGGGGGAAGTTCCTCCTGGTTCGTTTTCTTTAATTCCAGTTATGTATTCCAAATCAGTAAGGAAATGCGTCTTTTTCGAGATGAAAAGCCCGTTTAGAATCAACGATTTTTTAGAAGAAAACGCGATCGTAAGCATCGTTGATTCTGCCATGGATTTTACCGGCTGGTTCAAATCGAACCGAGATATCGTCGACGTTCCGGTGTTTTTCAAAAATTCACCAATCATTAATCTCGAGGGGGTGGGGGATGATGTCTCTAATAAGAGTGATTAATGCTGCGAAGTAGAACGATCAATCCACATATACCTGAGAAGATGGAAATTAAACCCTTTAAGAACTAACTACACATGGTTGGAGAGAACGCCTTTCCACAAACGAAGTTGTGCGTGTCGTAAGAAGACAGTGTAGCTGGGTTGGGGTCACGCTACGCCATTATACCACGCTAGAAATTCTTTGGTGCATGTTTACCATACTTGCTCAGTTCTGGGGACAAAGGGACAGGCTGATGATGAGGTACAACTAATAGATGTTTCAATCTATACTGTGATACAAATATTGTAATTTTTTTAATTAAATTTGTAAAAATTAATAGATTTTCATGAATCCTTACCAAAAAGCCAGCAAAGGAAGTTACAAATCCTTCTTTTGTTATTTCCCACAATCCGCCAAATTCTTCTTCATCAACTCCTTGAAAACTTGAAGTATATACGTATATCACCAGTGCATTAATTGCACAAAATCTGAAAAATTTTAGGAATTATATAAATATCCTTTTTACATGAGAAAAATATAACCCGACATGATTTTTCAAACTATTCTGCAAAAGGCTTCAGAAAATCTCAAAAACCATAACTTACGTCATCTCCAATGATGAGACCATACCAAAGAACTAACCTACTCGAATTCATGCAATACAAAAGAATAATACAAAACAACCAAGAAAATGCCATACTCACTCAAGGAAACTAGTTACGAAACTATGGTTATATGGAAGATATATGGGAAAAAGTGAAAGAATATGCAAGGGTTTTTGTTCTTCAATGTACATTCAATTTCGAACTATACCTCTTTAACATAGAATGCACACCACCCTATACATCTCACATTAATATGGAGAACCTGCTTAGAATAATGAATGGGGGTGGTGTTTTTGTAACTGATGCATATGATGGGAAAGAATGATAAGAATATGCATCAGCGAAGATATCTTTAATTTTGTGTCTTCAATGTATCATTCAATCTTCGAACTCCACCTTGCTTAAACATAGAAGATCGCACGACCACCCTGGTATTAACTCATCACACTTTGAATATATTATTAAGCATAAAATAATAGCACTAGTGAGAGGATTTACAAAGAATACGCTCCTCGCCCATCTCTCTCGCCACGAGCTACTATTGGGGATGTAGAGTAAGATTGCTACCGATATAAAATATTCAACAAGCTTCTGCCAAATATTGCTCGGGTCTAGATATTCCGAATTCTCACTATTATTTCCCATCATGTACCGAGTACAGTTTTACAGAGGGGCAAATTCCAAATTGTTTAAAATTCGTTTCGGCAAAAAAAAGTTATAATACAAATGTGTATATAAAAGTCCATCTATATTTTTTGCTAAGTAAGGATTTTCAAAAAATTTGGAGATTGGCTACTAGAACTTGGGACTCTCGGTACAATCCACTAGTTAAACATGAAGGGCGGGGTGGCTGGTCAAAGACAAAATTGGAATACAGACGCAATTTGCCACAAAGAACATTAATGAAGATGAGATGATTCTTAGATATACTTAAGAATTTCTTGTCTTAACGTTCCCTTATCTTAAAGAGACTACTTAACCCGCAAATGGATGTTCTACTGGCGTGAGGAGTGGACGAGGCGGTATGTTTAGTGTCCCTCGTCAAGTTGCTTCATGTGTCGTCGGGCTAATCGAATTATATACATTATATTAGACTAGATAATGTTGCGATACTTATAATATACGAATAATATTAAATATATTATATTATATAATTACCTATATATAATATTTATATAGTAATATAAATACCATATATCCATATATAGTAATGATAGTATATAATAGAGTATATATATACACTACTTTTAAGTGCTTCTATCCCTAAACGGCGAGGATGTTAGACACGGGGACCATCAGTAAATCGAACTTTAAGACGCGCCCTATCCCAACGACCAGCGCCACGCAAACATGTTTCTCATTGAGTATTTAGATGTGTCTTCGCCCCCAAGGCTAAGATAAAACGTACCAACTGCTACGCTGAGGATTATTGACACCAGCGTCTCTCGTAATATGAGAGTCGCGACTCAGCCTTTTTGCGCACGTAGGCCCGTTCTGAATCTAATAATATTATAAACTACCAGTATTAATATATACTACTATTGAGTAATATATATGAATGTTATATAGTTATATATAATAGAATATACTATACGTACTAGTATATCGTAATTAATATAGATATAAATATTAGTTAGTAGTATATTAATAATCAATATATTAATTATATATTGGTATATATATAGTGTAATTATATATATTAAGATGTTACTACTTATATATATAAGGAAATTATTGCATAAAAAATAATAGGAATAGGGATGGTGTTTTCGTAACTGATGAATATGGTTATGTGAGATAGGTGATGTTGTGTGGAGGGAACACTGCAAATCTGCTAACTGTGGTCAGATGAATAAGATACACAATCACGTACTGTAGATAGTGGAAGAGTAGTGTGGTCACTTAGATGGTGCAAGATAGGCATATAGCGTGTACTATATTTCTGGAGATGATTGGTCTTAATAGTTAAGGAGGATGGTAATGGTGTGGAGATGAGAAGTGATAGAAAGTTGATGAAGACATGATAAGATCTTGCAGACTATAGTGATAAAGCCAAATACTGATGAAATGATCAAAAACGAAGGAGTCATATGGAGTTTTGAAGTTGTGGGTTGGGGTTTGTGTTTATGGAAGCTATAGTTCCAAGCGATTGGAGAAGAAATGCGGCGACCGACATCCTAGTACATCAGTACCCTTGATTAAATATAAGTGGTAATGGCGAACAGTAAGAGGGAGCTGGTAAGTGACCATTGTAGGGGAATTAGTTTTTGAGTGTTGTAAGGGAAGATAATATGCTGATTGTTTTTGGCTCGACAAGAGTGTCTACGAGTTGACTGCAAGGAACTGATTGTGAAGAACAAGGGTGACGTTTGTAAAGAAGATTTCACCTAATATAACTAGTATGGATAAGTTTTTTCTAGATTTTGTTAAATATTTCATAGATTATTGAGTTTCAACTAATTAAAATAATATTTAGGTTAAATTTTTACATCTTACCTATAGACAATGATAATGTTGAAAATTGTTTTACAATATTACACAACTTAAAAACCTACTCCTATGACGTACCAATATAATGTAGGCGCGGTAGCTTAAAACAGTAACAAGACCTTCGTAACATTTTATGTTTTTCATTTCAAAGACAGCAAACGGTGAATTGTACTTTTTCCACAGTAACGCGTGCCAAATAAAAATAGACTGATTAAGGGAAGTATACTTTTTTGATATGATGCCACCTTTCTGGCATGATATAGTCGGATTGTTAAGGGATGGTATGAATGTGGTGGAGCTGGTGCTAGGAACTATGACCGGCTGCAGACCCGAAAAAAAGAAAACATTGAGTCAGAAAGAAGATGCTCTGAAGAGAAGAATATGAGTCTTGCAGAGACCAGAAGAAAGTTGCATAATAGAATGACGGAGATTTCATGAGGGTGTATTGGTTGTGTGATCGCATATTGGTCACATGGAATCGCAACCTACTATTGCATGAGCCTGCCACAGTCGAAGAGTTCTGCTGCTCGCAGGACGTTGTGAAGCCCCTTACGGGGCTGGATTTTCTGCAAACTGCGACGCTCGAGTTCGCTCACTGAAAGTGCGTAGGAGGTGGGGCTTTTCTTTCGATACTAGGTCATGTGTTCAGCTATTTCTTGTGTTTCACAGCGATTGCTGCGCGACCTTACCCCTGGGCGGAAGGTGGGTAGCTTGAATAGTGCCATAAGGTATCACTGTGCTTGACCAGTCTGTTATCGGTCATTTTTATTACTTTAGCGACCTAGAGACAAAAATTTTTGTTGGCTGATATATAAGACATATTCTGCGTTTTATAACCTTCTGCGTAAGCTAATCCAGAAATCAATGACAGTGGGTTGACTTATAGAGGTCAAGCTGTCCGGATTGGCGGGCGTTGCATTCACATGAAACGTTTAAAAAAAATTACATATTTTTTTTCTTACCTATTTTTTTTTATAAAATGTGAAAAACATTTCTTTTTTTATTTTGTCCTCGATATCCATTATGAAATGTTCCAGAGGAGTATATACGTATTTGGGCAAAGACATGCCACATGTCCTATTATTTAATAATCCCTCTTATATGTAATCTCAAGCGTTTGTCTCTTACTCACAGGGTATTTTTTTTTCTACAAGTATTTATAAAATACATCAAGTTAAGACATGGCAAAAGCAATGCCATATTTTTGAATTCTAAGTAACACACTCAAGCATTTGCCGCTGTGGCATCTATAAAAAGAGTAGAAAAACTCGTAAAAAACTTTGCCCTACACTAGCTAATACGTATATAGTGTGATCGTATACTTTATACTAGGTACTTCTAGTAGTATTATTCATATTATAGTATATATATATAATATCTACAGCGAACTTTATAATATAGTATAATAATATATATTCTTTATTTATAGTTTAATTAAGGTAAATATAGTATATAATTGTATAATACTATAAATGAGTAGTATATTATGTATGACTTAGCGCGATATACATATTAATGAGATTATATAGTTTCAAAGCATTAAGATCGAACAAATAAATGTAAGCAGACTAAAAGGATAATGCGAACTGCAAATGGAGGAAAATAAGGGAAGTTATTTTGAGTTGGCTCGTTAGCAAGTGTCAGAAGCATAAACGAGTAAGCCAGCCTCCGTTACTCAAAAATAATTGACAGTTCAGAGCTAACAGTAGTATACGGATCGTGCCTCCTATTGCCTGTTCAATCTATCCTCCTTACTCCAGATCAAATTGACCACAAACTATAATTCTCAAACGTTACTCTTGCGTTATATTCTCGCTTTTAGCGCCTATCTTTCACACCATCACACACAACTACCTTGTATGCCGTTTCAGTTCCTCCTATTTAAATCAATCTCTGTCTCACATCTAACAGTCTCTAAGATAGTTATCCTACTGACACATTTGCACTAATAAGTCATCTGACCTTTTTTTTCAACTACACCATGTTTCACACCTTACTTATACATTATCACACGAGCAAAACGTAACAACATTACCCTCCATTGCATGCAGCAACCTTAGCTGCACTCACAGAGAATTCTGTCCTCCTTTCTAAAGCATTCCACTAAGGATTTAAAGTGTGTCACCAGCCTACCCTTCCTGCCTATTCACAACTTTGCCTACTACTCTCTGCATCAATCCGCTTCTGCTTAGAGATCAAAAATGTACTATTCTTAAATATTAAACTCAGATTACCTTGTTTCAATCTCGCTCACAAATTCCGACAACACATGATCTCCAAAGATTAGACGTGCATCAACCATCTACATCTTACATCCTTATCATTTAACCCTATATTCCTTTCCTTACCCCATGAACTGCTACCATTACTATCTCAATCCTCTCACACATCTCATCATGCATTCATAGCACCACACCTATTAAACCCAAATCATTTCATCGCTACACAATAACGCAATGAGGCTTCAGCACCTGCCACTCTCTTTCACTCTAACACTTTGCCTCACACCAGGCCTACTTCTCTAATGGTCTAATATAGTTTCTAATTCTTTTTATGCACTATACACGAAGAGTATCTTCATACTATCAGTATCATTAGCCAAGGAGACATTAACACTATCCCTGCCTCGCCTTCTGCTCATACTTATATTGACACAATCAACTTAATTTATCCTTTTATTTATGATACCTTGACAATGCCAAATTATTGCCACTACTTTTATATCATTTCAGAGATGCAAGGTTTCTGGTGCTGATGACTCAAATTATCTATGCTTAGGAGAATAGAACTGACTCACCACTTATAGATGGGGTATCATTTTAGCATTTTCCTCATTATTCATTGTTTAACAAAGAAGAATAGTCCTCAAAATATTCATATTCGTGCCTACCCATGCTCTTCAACCAATTAGTCGCTCCTGATTCACTTCTTCAACCGACCAAATCACAGCTCTTCTTCTCTCTCTCCCTCCTTCCTCATCTCTCATGGACTGCTCCTCCTTCTATTCGTCATAACATATAATTTCCATCCTAAAATGCTTATTTGTTTTCTATTTCTCTATTCCCCCCTTTCCATTTTCTGCTCTCTCTCCTTCTCTGTTCATTTTTATTCCACTGTTGTATTACCGTATCTTCAATACGTCGCATAGTCTCCATCTGCTCTCCTCTCTCTCTCGTCATCTCTCTTCCCTCTCTCTTACTCTCCTCCTCTACTCTCTCGTATCTCTCTCTCTCTCCTCTCTCATCTCGTCTACCTAGCTCCCTGCTGACTTTCGTAATATCCTTAATATCCGAGATGTTCCCATGAAGGAATCCGTAATGAGCAACAAAACTCTCCTCTTCTCCCTCTCCTCTCTCTCTCTCTCTCTCTCTCGTCCGTCTCTCTCTCTTCTTCATCTCTCGATTCTTCTCTACTCGTCTTCGTGCTCTCTCTTCCGCTCTTTCCTCTCTCTGAGCTCTCGTCTCTCTTCTGCTCTCTCTCAATCATTCTCCTTCTCATCTTACTTGCTCTCTCTCTCTCTCTTCTCTTCTCTTCCTCTCTCATCTCTCTCTCTCTCTCTTTCTCTCGTTCTTTCTCTCTCTTCGTCATCTCTCTTCACTCTCGCTCTCTTTCTCCCTCTCTCGTTCTTCTCTCATCTCTCGTCTTCTCTCTGTCTGTCATCTCTTCTAGTTCTGCCGTCTATGCTGGTCTCTCTCCTCTCTCTACTCTCTCTACTCATCTCTCTCATCTCTCTCTCTCTCTCTCTCTCTCTCTCTTCTCTCTCTCATCATATCCATCGTCTCATTTCGTTTTTCTCTTCCTATTCTCTCTGTCTTGTGTTCCTGAAGTCATGGTTAACTCATACCCTCCTGACATACTCTACATGCTCTCTCTCTCTCTCTCTCCTCTCAGTCCTCTCTCTCTCTGCTCTCTCCTCTCCCTCTCCTCCTCATCTCTCCTCTATCTCTCTACTCTTCTTCTCGCCGTCTAATAGTATAAGAAAAATACCTCATCCCACTCTCTCTCTCTCTCATCTCCTCTCTCTCTCTCTCTCTCAGTGCATTATCTTCATATATCCATCTCTCTACTCTCTCTCTCTCCTCTTTTTAGCTCGTCTTCCTCTCTATCGCTCCTCATATTGCTTTACACCGGATGCCTCTCTACTATCCTGGCTCTTTCGTCCTATTATCTCCTCTTCGTCCTCATATCCGATCTTCTTCTCCTCTAGTTACAATCTTTCCTCTGTCTACTCTTTCTTTACATCTCCTCTCTTCCTCATTCTCTCATTCTCTACTCTAACCTCTCTCTCCTCTCTAGACGATCAGCGGGTAGATCGCTTAATTAGCACAGTATCTCTGCTCTCTGCTCGTTCACATCTTTCATGGCCTGCGTCCCTCTCCTGCTCTATCATTCTCTCCTGCTCTACTCCTCTGCTCTCTCTCTCCTCTCTCTCTCTCTCCTAATATAGATTACCTGATACTATATCTCTTTACGGTCTATTTTGATATATATGAGTCTGTACTACAGTAGCATCTCAATTAGTGATTAGTTATAGGATATATCATAGTATAATGCAACTGCGCGTAAAGCCTTCATTATCTACAGACCAAATACAGTGTCGTACGCACCGTTACTGTCGCACGATGTAGTCTAAAATAAAGCCGACAGTCATTAGTACTTATTAATACTATCGATTATGTATAAACCTAGAGTACTATATATTTTACTTATTATTAATTTATACATGCTTTATAGTTATGTATTATTACTTAATCATAAGTATGACAGTATTCAATAGTTAGTCATTAGTGAGTGCTGCTAGGCGTTACCTTGAGGGTTATGTTGTTACCTGCTGTTATTGACTATAGGTAGTGAGACTCTATCCGGTACTGGCATAAGAAGTCATACAGATCTACAGTTCTCAATGTGTTCAGATGTGCGACAAGGGGTGGGCGTGTGCTAGGTGTGAGAAGAATCTATTAAAATGAGGATATGAACGTATTAGAGAGTGTGGTTTGAAGAAAAGAAAGGGGTAAAGTGAGAGAATAAATGAAAGTATGCTTGGAGAGGTCTTTGCGTATGTTTTGAAAGGTGAATTAGTAGGTGGATAAGCGGAATGTTATTCAGTGTTGAGTGTTGTTGGGAACGACCGGCTGGGAGACGAAGGAGAAAGTGGAAGTTGAGATCGGGTTGAACGAAGTACTGTAAGGAGAAATGTGGAGTTTGCAAGAGGCGAGAATAAAGGTGCCCATGATAGAGAGATATGGCGGGGGCGGTTGTTGTAATATGGGGCATTGGTGTGGCCCCCTGGGCCACGGGGCGATGAACCCTTCATTGAGCAGATATACACATCAGTGAGGCGTTCCGTCGCGAACGGTCCCATGATGCTCATATAGGGTGGACTTTTCAGGTCTGTGACGAGCGTCTCACTAATTAATGTAGCAGATGGGGGCGTAAGGCTTGGGCTTTCTTTTCGACGTTTTCATTTCTTCACAATATGATCTTTCTTTTCCGAGCTTGCACGCACCTACCCAATCTTGGGGCAAAGAGGATAGGTGAAGAAAAAATGAAAGAAAGAAATGAATAATATATCATAATATTATATATATATTATAGTATATATATATATATATATTATATATATATAATATAGTTATATATATATAGTATATATAAGTAATATATATATATATATAGTATATATATATATATTCGCAAAGACGGCGGATTTCGAAGAGTCTCACATAGTTCATTAATATCTTGGCTTGCATAAAAAAACTTAATCGCACACTATCTACTTAACCACATTATAAAAATTGTTTTTTTGGAATTTTGAAGCTTGTATAGACAGGAGGCGAAGTTTCTTATTACTACTGAAAAAAGTATAAACTTAGTCTAATTTTTGTTGAAGTATGAAGCTATCTTATCCTGGTGAAAACTGTTTATTTGACCTTCACTTCATATTAAGAATTGCAACAGATGTCTGAATGAGAGCGTTTTACAAACGTTTAAATGCTCTAGTAAATGTAGTGTGACCCCATTTTCCCCAACAAGTTTTTTAAATTTCGAAGAGGGAAGAAAATATCTGGATCGGCACAGTTTCTTTTCTTTTTTCTCTTCCTTTTTAATCTCATCTGAACTTCTAAACATGAACGCTGATGACACTACTTCTTATGGGAGGGACACCTCGCCGTAATCTTTAAACTATGACCTGAATCGGGGTTGTGAACCTCATCAGCCTTCGTGATTCGCGTGAACACGATCTCTAAGCATCAGTATTGGATCTTTTTCCGCTGACCCTTCTGAACATCTAATGATAAGAGCCTCCCGCCGCTCAGCGTCGGTCTCGGACACAAACCTCATAGGTTCGACACCCAATGAGAGATGCGGACCCTCTTGATTTAAATATCAATGACGAAACCTTAATTGCTCGGACCCGATAGAAGTTAACGACATTAGTTGACCATGACCGATTAACGACTTGACATCTATTGAAATATTTAATGCCTGATTCCATCCACTTCACTGGAAGGCCTCTGTCTATCAACAGCGATCCGTCGCCTGGGGGACGCCTCGACATCGAGGTGCCCAAACGGTCGTGGCAACCCCAAAAAGGTGCTTCCCGTCATAGTCATTCTCAATTTGTTTATATACTATATTTCTTCTTTTCTCATCCTTGAGGGTGTTGAAACGCACCACTCCAAAGCCATCTATACTGCCTGCAAAGGCCCATATTCTTAGCGATGCACTTGAAAAAGTTTAGGAATGAAGACCCGCCCGTCCTCCCCCGTCACGTTAAATGAAGCGGGCAATGGGAGTTCTTTATCGTTCAAAGCGCTGAATACCGACCGAATTAAAGTTCTATATGTCTCCTAACGTTTTCTCTTGGAAACATCCCTGCTTATTATCCCACTCTTTTTGATGAAATAAAAATAACATATCCAAAGGCACTATTTATCTTTAGACAGAAAACGAAGATATTGCTGTTATTCTAAGAATCTACAGCAGAAGTGATTTCCTGTTGCTAACTTTTACAGATTTCTCCCACGTCGGGACTCGCCTGCACCTAAGATTCTCGTTTACTGCTGACTTTTAGCACCCCTTTTCCACCGACTATAGTAAAAATTGGGTTTACAAGCTACAGTGTTCGATTACGTTTATCCCTGATCCAAACGTTGCTTTAAATGCCAGCAGCGGAATATGTCAATTCCCTGAAAAATACTGCTAGGATACAGCAATGATACTGCCCAGTTTGTGAATAGAAGAATTTCACATTTCTGCGACACACCAGCTCTGCCAAAAACTGTGGAGGGCCTCACAGTGCCTCTTTCCTATAAATTCTCGCGACCGGTGCTATACTTG
>JABUQX010102943.1:27500-37256 GCA_015478945.1 Trachelipus rathkii | reverse complement strand
TTAAAATTAATAGTATATATATAATATAATATATAAAGGCTGTGTAGACAAGGGGGGTCAGGGGTTTCAACCTCCCGAAATTATTTTAGCGAGCACAAGATTTTTGATTCCTTAAGTCTCAATAATAATAATAATATAATAATTCAATTAGTAAAATAATAATTAATAATAATAATAATAATATAAAATGAATGAATAATAATTAATAATAATGGAATACGTAATAATAATAATAATAAAATAATGAATTAGTTTATCAATGAAAATGAAAAGTATTTATTTAATGGAAATGAGGAGACATGTTTTGTTGTCCGTAACGATTTCTTAGTAAGTGGCTGTTCTCATACATGCTATAAAATTATTTAGACCAGGACTTAAATGTAAGGTTTTCCCAGTTTGCAGATGATAGCAAATGGCTACCTCAATAATAACACATTAGAAGTCATAGAAGATTTAAAGATAAGGAGGGAGCTTAATCGTTGATCTATGAGCAACGGTTCATTCCTTCTTCAGCTAAATTTTTTCTTTCCTCATTCATTCATTGCTTAAGACAAACCTGTTCTTTCCTTCATATCCATGGTTCAACTCGTGCTATTCTCTGCCATTCAGGCTAGAGACATGACCTATCGAGTGGTGGTAAAAATCTGCTGTGTCTCCTGATCCTCTCGCTAATTATTCACTTCAGCTAGAAATCGGTTGCAGGGATACTCTTCGACGAGCAAGCTGGCGACTTTTCATCAAGTTAAGTGCGGCTAACTCCATGGATTCTCCTACGACAAACTTTCATCTCTAGCCAACTTTCTGTAAATCTGCCTTCCTCTCTTATTCGATCTGATCATATGTGGTGCAATTCTCAACTTGAAAAAGGCTAATCTGCTTTCTGCACTCGCTCACACTCATATTCTCTATGTCTCAATACTAGCACTTTCCCTCCCTCATTGTTGGAAGCTCTCATATATGTCCAACCTATCCCGAAAAAGAGGAACCGCTCTGATCCTTCTAATGTCATCGCCCTGTAGCTTCCACTTGTTATCTGCTAGCTAGATTCTTTTGAAAAACCCTTCTCAACCAATCCCTCTTAGATCATCTGAAACTCACTCCGATCGCCGTAGGCTCTCGGTTGCACGAAGTTCTACTGCGACTATACATTCCTAGTCAACGAATTATGCGTTTTTCTGCTCTTAGGAACTACGGGGAGACTTAGGGTCGGTGGCGCGTCTTATGACATATCAAGCATTTGGATCACGAGTATGGCACGGCGTCACTGCTCTCCAAGCTCCCCTCCTTTGGTTTCAATCCTTCTCTTTGCTACTTATATACTACGCTTTCGTTCAAATCACTCAATATCGCTGTTGTTGATGGGGCGATCTTCTTCCTTTTCTGTCAATAGTGTGTTCTCAGGGTTCTGTTTTCTCCTACTTTTTCTCACCTTTTCATTTAATATAATTAAGACCTGTCACAATCTAACTCTATCTACTCGTATTCCGATGACTCGCGACCCTTCATTTTTAACTCATATCAATTCAGCTCCACTTTTTACTTCTTGGAATGCCTCTCGTCTTAATCTTTCCGTTTTTATTCTCGCTGATGGATAGAAAATAACTTTGTGAACTTCAATTCTTTTAAAAACCCAACTTTCACAAATCTCCTCCTCCACAAATACCATTCTAACTTTCCTGTTCTTTTTCGACGGTCTGTCGTCTCTCCTGTGACAATCATAAAACATTTCCTTGGACCTTAACATGAACAAAAAAATGTCTTGGAAAATTCACATCACAACGGTTGCGTGAGGCGCCTTGCAAAGAACTGGAAGTTCTTTTTAATAGACTGTGAGACTTTCCTCCTTTCTCAGTTAGCTCCGCTATACAAAGGTCTTATCCCGCCAATGGTATGGAGTACTGCTCTCATATGGGGGGCTCTGGTTCACCCGGCTTTTGGACAGGGTCGACTCAACGGCAAAAAGGCTTATAACTTCTGTACTTTTCCAGCTTCACTTGATCTCTATCTTTGCGAGCGATGTATGGTGCTTTCATCTCTATCCTATAGTACCGCGCGGCAAGTGCTCGAGGAAAAAGTATCACTTCAGCGTACCACCACCTTTAGGACGCCTTCGTAGCACAATAGGTGCTGTTATCTGCGCACGAGTATTGTTGTTGACATCTGGTTAACTCAGGCTAGTTTGCTTGTGTGCCTTCTTCTTCATCCACCTACGTTTATGTGGAATCTCTATCCATCTACTTGTAATTTCCTTTACTGAATTGTAATGCCCCTCCACTTTAAAGCCTGCGTCTGGCTCATATGCGTAATTTGCGCTAGAGGTGAACTTTTGAGAGTAATACACACATCCTTGAATAGGGCTCTGCCCGTGAGTGGTAGTGACAAACTGTAAAAAAAAGAATCTTGAATGTGCGCAGATAATGTTGGCAAATGAGCAGAAAAAACTGAATCTCCATATCCTCCCCCATCTCAAAAACATCATTTCAGATTATCCCAGAAAATTCCACTCTCTTTTCAACCTTACCCTCAGATGGATCATATGTCGCAACCACACAAATTTTGACCTCTTTACAAACTAAATTAACCTTTTGACTTACTAGTACTCACACACCAAAACATCTACCATAGCTGCTCTAACCACAACTCAGCTCATCAGAATTGCAAATCCTTCTATCCCCCTCATTCCTTTCCACAGCACAAGGAACAAACACATATTACACACCACACCACTCAGATTTCTTCGTTTCCTTTAATCTTTGATTTCAGTCACAGCGAGACAAATCAAATTTGCCCTTTTAAATACATCCATCACCCTCTCTCCTCATCTCCCTCAACAATTATTCCTCTGACATTTCATATACAGATTACGATCTCATACATTTTGCCGAAGGAATGAAGGGCGCTTGACTGCGACTTCACGACCTTCTCCGAGGCATTGCATTTAGCATTCCTGGCAAAGATAAGTCGGTAAGTAGGCAGCCAACTAAACTAACACGTCCCTTAGTCGCTTCTTACGACACGCAGGAATACGATGTGGGCAATTTTTTTCTCCCTACACGTATGGATATAAGGGATTGGGATGTCTGTAAGAATGTTGTCTGAAGAAGGGGTGTAGATATAAGTATGTGTATATGATTATTGTGTCTGGAGGATGAGATGGATATGAACGCATAACAGAAAGGCGAACCATCAGGCACTGTCATACATACATACCATAAGCAAAATGGGAGTATATATATTATTATATATAATATATCTATATATAATTATATATATATATTATAGTTATCACATATACTTATATTATAATATATATATATATATATTATATATATATATATAATATATAATATATATATATATATATATAATCTATAATAATAAATTATTATTATTATTTATTATTATATTATATTATTTTTATCTTTCTATGATTATTATACTTATAATTCTTTTTGACTTTCTTATTGCTTAAATTGCAAAGTATTTTTTTTCTTGTTTTAATTAATTATTAAAATTCTTAATCATTGTTCAATTAATGCGGCAAAAGTAAATCGGACGAATATTTTGCGATGACGATGACGCTAGACGCATGTAAAAAAAGATATGCCGATTTTTGCGATGACGAATGGACGATATGGGACGATTAATGCTGTCCCATCACTAATATAAATAATATATATTATATATACTTATATAATTGTATATCATACTATATATATATATATATATATATAATATATATACTATATATATAATACTATATATATAAAGTAATTTATATTATTATATATTATATAATATATATATATTATTTATATGACACATATATATATATATATATATCATATATTATATATATAATATATATAAATAGATATACTATATATATATATATATCTATATTATATAATATATATATATATATCATATATATATATATAATATATAATAATATATATAATATATATATATATACAGGGTGTCTTCACGAATATGGCGGACAAATTGCGAGGATATTATCTTCTGTTACCATTTACAAAGCGTTTTGTCTTAAATACAGTTACCCTGTTAAAATTCTCTCATTAATAGGTAAATGAGCTTAGAAAGGTGCAAGGGGTAAGACTGTGGAATGATTTGGTGTTTATTCGTTCCGTAGATGTTGGACGAGTATGGCTATGGAAACTCATGGAACGTAAAGTAGCTAAACCTATAGAACAGATTCATCTAATATCTATAGAAAAGAATTAATAATTGCTGTCTCTAATATTGGACACTGGCTATAGCGTTGCTTGATAGGAACCACCTTATTATAGAGATAGGATGAATTTAATTACTAGCAATATTGTTGATAGGGTTACTCGAGCAATAATTTACTCGGGCAGAGACGGACACAAGCATGATAACCAGTAATAATACAAAGTAATAATGTGATCTAAACTAACTCCTAATATTACTAATAACAATATTAACGCCTTAATAACAATAAATTATTTGATAAGTAATATTGCTATGATAATAGTAATAATCGAGATAGGAACAGATAAATAAAGTAATAACACAAAGAAAGTATAATAAAGAATAACAACATTAACAATATAATAATAATAAGTAATAATAATATAATAATTAATTAATCAATAATAATTAAATAATAATACATAATAATAATAATCAATGATATAATATAATACAATAATATTAATAATAATCAAAATAATAATAATAATTAATAATATTAATATTCATAATAATAATAACAAAATAAAATAATTAATTAATAATAATAATAATCGGGATAATTCAATATAATAATAATAATAATAATATAATAATAATAATAATAATAATGATAATAATAATAATCAAAACAATAACGAAAAATAAATAATAAAATAATAATAATAATCATTAAACAATATAATAATAATAATTAATACATTTTATAATAATAATTGAATAAAATAATAATAATAGTAATAATAATAATAATAATATACATAATTATAATAATAATAATATAACCAATAATAATAACACTCTACGGAACATAAACACCAATATTAACATCATACATCTTAGCACCTTCCTAACTCATTTACCTACTAAATGAAAAACTTTACAGGTAACTATCAGGGCTTGTAGCGAGTTTCTTATCAAAAAAAGTGAAAAAAGGTATAAAAAAAAAAAGATGTTAAAATTTTGGTGTGAAAAAAAGTGAAAAAAAGGAATCAAAAGAGCATTAAAACGCACGTGCCTTGCAGGAAATGCGTGGACAAAAAATTACATATTTTGAGGGCTAGAAAGAAAACGTGAAAAGAGTTTACACCTAAATTTCCTATTATTAAAATTCAATGTGGACCTTAACTATATTTACTTAATAACACTGCTATTTACTTAATATTTATGGGTGCTAAGAACTATGAAGAGTTTTAAATATTAAATCAACTGAAGATGAAAGTATATAATAATGAAATGTTAGTTTTTCAGATCATAATGTAAAGAAAATGGAATAATACTATACTTGAAAATACACTTACTGGATTTGGTTACAGAAGAAACAAGCTAATAATTATGAAAAAAATTAAGGGTAATTAAACTTTTTTGAAAAAGTCCTGAAAATGTTTCCACACTACGTCTCTTTTTCAGATGCCTGCTTCTGAACAATTAGTGACACTTCCAGCATCGCTTAGGGCCAAGCTTGACTTTCACTAAAATCTTTTGTCTTTAAAGCTCTTTTCAAATCTTTCATTAGCTTCCTAATAACAGTTTGTCTGACAACTTCTACTTTGCTCTGCCATCTTCTTTTCGATAGCTTCTTCAGCATTTGTTCATCATCAGAAATTTTTTTTCCTTTTTTTGGTCATTTGTTTTTTGTTTTCCTCTTCAGCATTTTTTTTGTCTGCCTTTGCATCTTCATCTTCGAGTCTCCTTTTTTCTCTTTCGTCTATCCAGTAAGCATGTATATGTTTATATGCGAAATGTGAATGTTAGCAGATTATTCTTGCGTAAGGTAGGGTAGGTTTGCTATTATACATTTTAAGAGCACTTTTAACAGTGATTAAAGCATTTAAAGTTCTCTCTGACATAGATGACCTGGTACTTGTAAGAGTTCTGCCTGATGTGGAAAATGCTCTTTCCACATATGCATTACCATGTGACACAGCGACAGTGAAGCTTTTACTACTCTTTCAACTGCTGGAAATCTTGAAGTGTTTACTGATGGATCGGTTTTATTAAAAAACTGAGCCCAATACAGATCTATAGATTTTTTTTCGGACTCTGGTTCAGCTTTTTCCAATTGTATTAGTTTCCACTCATCTAAGAGTATGTCTGTATGGATTTTCCATGGCATGACCCTAGCAATCTCGAACTATATTTTGGCAGCATTCTTTGGACAATCTCTCATTAGGGGATAGACATGTAAATTTTTTCAACAGAGAGCTCGACACTGTTGAATTTGCTAAGCATGTTGTGAACAAATCATCTAAATGTTTTTGTGCTTGCAGACAGAAAAACGTTTTGTCCTTTTCACAAACATTTTCCAAGTTTCTTAATACCTCATCAGAAAACTGGATTTCTTTCAATGGCAGTAAATGTTCAGTATTAAAAAAAAGGCAGCACCAATTTTTTTTAAATAAAGATCTTTGAGAATTTTTGACTTGCAAATCCTTCCCAACAGTTTCATAACCAATGATGACAAAACAGAATGCAAGAGATGAATTAATGGTTCTTCTTTTTGGAAGAAGCCTGTGACACTCGTAAAGATATGTGCGCTAGATATATAACAAAGTTAAGCTCTGCTTTAATGGTAGTTTTTTTTAACAACCTCACAATTTTCTGATATCCAGGTCTTTTCATCAGGTTGGGCCTATGCTTAGTTACATATGTAAGAAAATACTTCTTCACAGCTTCCCATTGTTCCAAAAAAGATTTCAAATGTTCATACAAAGAACCTTATTCAATTATTATTTAAAATTATTTTAAACAGACCTGAAAATTAAAAGTTTCAACAAAATATTTACCTATGTTTTCCAGTTCTTGAGTTCAATAAACTGTTTTGTAGTTAAACCCAATATTTTTAATTCAGTCACAGGTACAACAGAAGAAAAAGATATCTCCAAGAAACCTACTTGCCCCAAAAAAGTGAAGAAAAGTGAAGAAAAGTGTAAAATTGCTTAAAAAATGAAAAAAATGACTATAGCAAAAAAAAGTGTAAAAAAAGTGAAAATAAGTGTACCGCTACAAGCCTGCTTGTATTTAAGACAAAAACATTTGTAAGTGTACGGAAGATGAAATATCTTACCAAATTTGTCCCTAATTTCGTAAACACCCTGCTATATATATATACTATATTATATACTATATATATATAAATATATATATATATATATATACGTATTATATATATATATTATAATATATATATTATATATATATATATATTGTATATTATAAACCCTATATATTAATGTGTACCAGATTTTTTGTAGTATAAAATCTGTGGACACACATTATTTATATATATATAGATATATATATATACTATATATGTATAATTATATATATATATATATATATATATATGTATATATATATATATTTTTTTAAAATAAAATTATATATATATATAATATATATTAGTATATATATATATATATATATATATACTATATGTATTCATATATATAGTATATATATATATATATTATATATAGTAATTATATATAATTATATACTATATAGGTTCAAATTTAAATCAACGCTACTGTTTGGAAATAATTTACATTATTATAGTATATATATATATATATAGTATATATATATTAATATATATATATATATATTATATATATATATCATATATATATATATATATATATATATATATATAGATATATATACGGTTATATATATATGATATTATATATATATACTTATATTATATATATTATATATATATACTGCATAATATCTATAGGAAGTGTATGATTATTTATATATATAGTATAATATATATAATATATATATTATATAATTAATTACTCGTTTACAAGTATTTTTCGCTAGATGAAATTTTCTTCAGCAGTTCGGACGACTATTTAATTAAATTTTGAACGCACACATGTCTGATCAAAAATTTATTTTTGGTAGTAAAGAATTCCTTTCAGAGTTTGAGGTTTGAGTTGGGTTTTTTCAGAAGTCCAGATCTTATTTACATGAGAAACGCACGTTCTGTGGAGGCATTTGTTCCAGGAAGACAAAGAATATATTGAAACTAATGCGACAAATGTTGATGAGAAATTTTACGATTCTTAAGGAAAGTAAATACGTCCACCCCCGTTTGTCTGTTCTTAGATTCGAAGCGTTCCAGTTCGGTCTACTTTCTCGCAATATAATGGTTTGGTCGAACACGTAAACTCGTCAAAACAAATCTGAATCATTCTGCGGTCAAAAAACTTCTTTTTCTGAGCTCAAATCCATGTTTCTTCAAATTCGTGATCAAACTTGGAGTTTTCCTTACGCGAAATCAATCGATAAATTTAAAATCTGAAAATGTAACTGACCACTGATCCAAGAACTTCAAACAAGTATAAAAATCCACAACTATTTCTTTACGGTCTTCTTTATCTATGAAGAATTTACTCCCTCTTCTTCAAGCTTGCCTAAGTAAGCCTCGAACAGAAATGTGGTAAAAACACTGGTCTTTTCTCGACTGCAACGTTTCTTTTCATATGGATATTTCTAACAATACTGTCTACGGCTGAAAATATTGTCTCCTTTCAATTTTTCATAACACTTTTGTGAAGAGTAAAGCCTGCCTTGGGAAATGAAGGAAATGAAGCCATATTCAGCAGGGATTTTAAAAACATTTTTCAAACCTCTGGGCACATTTGTTTGCTCAATGATTTCAGTCCATAAAGAGTTTCAATACGCTTCGATAGCAGCATTAAAACAGCCATGTTTTGCTTGTATCGAAGGAGCTGTTTTAAACCAATCTCGACAAATCGCAAAATTCCTTAAGTTCTTCTACTCGAAGTATAAATGTAAAAATACGAATATATTTTTACAATTTCAGCTTCAACATCAACATCAACCTCAAGTTATATATATATTATATATATATATATATATATTATATATATAATATATATATATACGGTATATTATACTATATATATTATTATATTAATATAATAATATATATATAATATATTATATATATATATTAGTATATATATATATTATTAATATATATATAATATAATATAATAATATATATATATATAGTATAATATATATATATATATATATATAATATATATTAGTGATTATATATATTATATATATATATTAGTATATATATATATAATATTCATTATTGTGTTATTTTTATTTACATTTATATTAACTATTATAATTATTTGAAAAGAGAAAAATAGCGGGATCTCTCTGGAAAGCGGGACTTTCAAAAAAAAAGCGGGACATTTTCTTCTTTTTAAAAAAGCGAGACAGGTCACAAAAGCGGACTGTCCCGGCCTAAAAGCGGACTATGGTCACGTTAATATATATATAATATATATTATATAATATATTATTATATATATATATATATATATATAATATATATATACTTTAAGTATAATATATATATAATATTATATATATCATATATATATATATATATATATATAATATATTATATGTATATATATTACTACCCAAGGTTATAATCTTCAAGGTACGTCACACACACAC
>JABUQX010102943.1:12500-15000 GCA_015478945.1 Trachelipus rathkii | reverse complement strand
GTTTATGTAATTACTATTCGTAAATTTAATTCGATTTGCCTCGCGGCTTGCCTTAGTTCGTTGAAACTATGACAACAAGAACTAAGCTATGGGAATTTTTATTGGTAATTTTGTGTATTTCCTTTAGTAGTTATTTGTATTTAGTGTATTTTATTTTATTGAGTAAGTCTTAAACTGTCTTTAGTTTTTTGAACAAAGGTTGTGTATGACTGTAAAAGTCTCTTGTAAGGCTAAAGAGGAGAATAAAGCGCATTTAATTACATATTACAGGATTGGTTTTATGTTTACTTCCGTATTGTTATTTACGTAGCATTATAGTAAATTGGGGTTGTATTCTATGCATTTAGTATATTCTTTTAAGTAACGAAAGGGTTTTACAATATTTTTTAAATTTTATTGCACATTCTCATTGTATCCGTAGTCATGTGTTCTGCTAACTAGCTTGTTAACATGTTTTTAAATGTCAGTTTTTTCTTAGATTATTATTTTTTCCGGAGTATTTTAGCATTTTGATAGCCTATGCATTATTCCCTTCGATTTATTTGATACTGTATATTGTGTCAATCTTAAATTTTGCTTGCGTAAAAATGATGATAACATGTTTATTAAATTTGAGACAGCCTTGTTTAGTCAATCTAATCCATTTCAATTATTTTGTTAAGGTGTCTACTGCTTTTAACGAAAGTGATGAGAGTCGGCATTTTTGTATTTATTTAAGATGGGATTTGTAATTCATCAGTCATCATGATATATCTGAAAGGTTCCCAATGTGATTGAGTTGAACAGGTCATTAGTATTATATTGCTTCAATTGAAAGCGGGCCAAGATGTAATTGAGCCTGGGGTACGCCAGTGATGTGTTGAAGCGGTGTATTGATGTATTTTACGTATTGAAGATCTTCCTTTAAAATATCTTTTTAAAACCACTGTAATTTGTCCTTCTGATGCTATTTTGAACATTTTACTTTCTTAGTATGATCATGATCAATCAATGTCGAGAAGCTTTAGTGTGAAATTCTAATACAATTAGCATTGGGAGGAGTCCTTTATTTTCTATATTTTGAAGTTTTTTAGGTTAAACATATAAGTGCTATCAGAAAGGTAGAGACCTTTCCTAAATGCAAAATCAGTGAGTTGCTGAGAACATTTTTTGATCTAGAATTATTCCGTGATTTGATTGTAAAATTTATTTTTTCCATATATTTTTACTAATCGTTATTTGTAATAGATAATTGGTTGTAATTTTTTTGAGGGTAATGGCCTCCTTTTTTAGGTTTTGGATCCCTTTTGCTGTCTTGAAAACATTTGGATAAATTCTGTCCAAAATGATTCGTTGCCATCAAGTGTTTAAAGTTGGTGGCTATTATGTCAGTTCCCGTGAATTTTTGAGGAGGTGATTGGGGATAAAATGTCATCACATTTTTTGTTCTTTAATCTTTCTGCTATTATTTCTTTACTTCCGAGTCTGTTGATAATGAATTCCATTAGGAAAATATGTTCTCGTTAAACTTGTAGAAAATTTCAAATGATTGTTTTGAATAGGGGTTTTGTCTCTCTAAGATTTACTTCACCGACTATAACAAGACTCGTTTAGTTCCTCCGCGATCTTTTCTTTTTGTTAGTTGTTTATTGAACTATTTTAATATTCAGTTGTTTATAGATGTGGTGTAGTTTTCTTTTTTGTTGATTTATTTTGTTGATTTAGACTTCAATGTCGCCTTCTAGTCTTTAATTGCAATCCTGAATTTTGTTCGGTTAGTTAATTTCTCTTTTTGCTTTCTTAAGAACTGCCCTTAATTGTTTATCATATGTGTTATATCACTTGGAATGGTAAATAATTTTATTTTTATATTGTTGATATTGGTTTTGTGATTTTGGCTTGATTAGAGTAGTAAAGCTGGTTGCTAGCCCATGTGTTTTGAATTCTTTTACCGCTCAGTTTATTCTCTTTTTGGGTAAATGATCGCCATAGCATTCTTAATAATTTTGTGTTCTACGAAAGTGTTCCATTTTTTCGTTGATTTTGTCAATCTTCTAGCTTTCCCTGTGAATGTAAAGTCCAATTTCATTCATTTTGTGTTGTGTAAAATTCTTCACCATCTCTAGTCTGTATTTTACTATATTTTGAAATGAAGTTTTGAGTTTCTGTTTATGCAGCAAGTTTTTGTCAGACATTGGAAATGATCGATACAACACTCTTCTTATGTAAGTTAAACGTCCTCATATTTAGGTTATTAGAATTCCGGACTTCTATTATCGACGTTGCTTTGACGAGTAGGTAGCGTTATATCAATTTGAGGAAACACTTGATATCATTAACTTTGAGAAAAGAGTTTGCCCGTTATTTGAAGTGTTTCTCGTTTTGATAGACCAATGGTTGAACACTGCATAATTCGGGTTCAAACTGTTTTCTCAACTTAATATCATAATACTGTTAAATTTTAATAATAATATATTAATAATAATAATAATAATAATACATAATAATAATAAATCATAAA
>JABUQX010102943.1:2500-5000 GCA_015478945.1 Trachelipus rathkii | reverse complement strand
CAGGATAATGATATTTCACAAATTTACCAATTTCGATATTAAAAATTGGTGAATATAATCATTCTCGGTTATACAAATTAAAAAAAGCGACATATAACTCAAAAGTACCATTTATTCATTCTTAGTTTATACAACAGAGACATCAAAATATTTAGAGGTGAGAAGTTTTTCTGGATTTACGCTTATACGGTAAGTTGCTTTCACGAATCAACCCCCAAATATAATCTTCAATCATGTTTTCGTTTATGGTCCTTGGTAGAGGCGTTTAAAGTCCATAATATCCTGGTGAAAGCTCTCGTCATGCTCCTCTGAGTGCGCCCCCATGTTCTCCTTGAATTTAGCAAAATGAGCATCAAGGATATGGACTTTGAGGGACATCCTGCAGCCCATTTTGCCGTAGTTCCTGACCAAGGTCTCAACAAGCTCTTCATAGTTCT
Source organism: Trachelipus rathkii (assembly GCA_015478945.1). Lineage (NCBI taxonomy): Eukaryota > Metazoa > Arthropoda > Malacostraca > Isopoda > Trachelipodidae > Trachelipus > Trachelipus rathkii. The sequence continues at coordinate 4,563 of JABUQX010102943.1, read as the reverse complement.
GCCTTGTGATTCCCAGGGAAGCCACGAACCACTGCAACAAAGCTGTTCCAAGCTGCTTTGTCTGTCCTAGACAGCTTCTTCGGGAATTCCTTGCACTCTGTGATCTTTTTTATTTGTGGTCCGACGAAGACACCGGCTTTGACCTTTGCCTCAGACAGCTTTGGGAAGAAGCCTTGCAGGTAGATGAAGGCTGAAGACTCCTTATCTAGAGCTGTGACAAACTGTTTCATGAGGCCTAATTTTATATGTAGTGGAGGAAGTAATATTTTCTTGGGATCCAACAGAGCTCCCATTTGACATTATTACTAATTACACTGTACTTAGTCAGCTGTAGCCAATCCCGCCTTTGGTAGTATAATGCGGAGACCCTGCTGTCCTAGAGATAAAGATAACATGGAAACTTGGTAAAGCGCCTTGGAGACCCATCAGGAAGGCCACCATTTTGAAATCTCGATAACTTCCCAATTGTGTTCTTTATATTTTAAGGCACCTGGCAATAGCTTCACGCTTCTGTCTTCCTCTTTAAACTGCACCGAAAGAGCCTACGGAAGAGATTGACACATGCTTCCGTTGTGAAGTAGCACAGATTTGAGACTCTTCGATGAGCAATCAATGAAGAGGGACCACTCGCAGGCAATTCCAAGTGCCCCAAACAAACCTCTCACATTGTGGAAAAAGTAAAGCCCAACTTGACTGGTTAAAAAAGTTGAAAAAGAGTGGCGACGTTTTCTCTGACTTGTGAATTTCCCACTTTCATGTAACAAATTCCACTGCTTGAGTCTCGACGTCAAAAGCTCGGCATTGGACCTTGTGAGACCAAGATCTCTGATCAAGTCGTTGTCTTCTTGGTTCGGGAAATATGGGTTTCTCTCCTCGCCTACACTATATTCAGGATCAACGACTGATTTGCTGCTTTCTTCTGAAGATGGCTGCCTTCCCTTTGTAGGAATGGGTACAGGGAGCTCAATTCAGGAGAGTATGGCAATTTGGGCAATGGATGACGGAAGATCACATTTTTGCCAGCTCGAGTCTTGGACTCGTTCACCAAACAGAAGAAATAAATGCTGGAGTGGTCAGTTGGTTCTCTCCAAATTCGTGGGATTGCGAATTTCATGGCTCTATTCCCCCCTCCCCCCCGCATACAAATTACAATATCTTTCACTCACTGTTATTAAAAAATATATTGCATAAATTCAAACTTTCACTTAAAGATTCCATAGCTATCAAATTTAGAGGAAGCAAAACTGTATATATATACGGTTTACTTTCAAACATCTCCTTTTACACACCCTGCTAAATCTCTTTACCAATCCTCTCAAACTCTCTTCAGATTCGCCACAATAAAACAAATCATCCGCGTACAATAGGTAGGGCACCCTCCCCTCTCTTCCATTCTCCATCATTCTAACACCATCACCTGCCACCCCCACCTCTAATTCTTTCATAACTCCATCCAAATACAAATTGAATAACCAAGGAGACACAATACATCCCTGACTCACTCCGCTATTAATATTAAACCAATCACTTTCAACTCCATTTATTCTTACACACGCTTCACTATCGTCATACTTACTTTTGGTTCCATTCAGAGGCTTACCACCATCACCATAAATCACTAACACCTGCCACAGAGCTTCCCTATTAATCCTCTCATAAGCCTGTTGGAAAATCCATAAAACCTAAATACAATTTATTCTTCTTCTACCTCATTTTCTCAATCATTTGTTTCAATGTAAAGATTTGATCCACACATCATCTACCAATTCTAACGCACCTTTTCTTCACCAATCAGTCCCCAGAGTCTCAGTACACTCCGACTCACTCTTTCGACCAGCATATAACTTCCTTACAACACTCAATAAACTATTTTCTTCCTATAAATTTCCACAGTTCCCTTATCCCCCTTGTCCTTATATAAGGGTACTTTTACTGTTCTCCTCCAATCGCTTGGAAGTATACCTTCCATAAACTTTTGTTATACAACTTTCAAATCCACTCAATCACTATTTCGCCTCCGTTCTTGATCATTTCACCAGTAATTTCATCTATACCTGCTGATT
>JABUQX010102942.1:0-16750 GCA_015478945.1 Trachelipus rathkii | reverse complement strand
CCTGGCCCCCCCCTAAATACGCCACTGTCTCAAACAATATCTCCCATAACATATTAAGCATATATATCCCCCACCTGTCCAAACAGCTACAAACTGAACTTAAATCCTATCTATACACTCAACAACTTAATAATAGGAGGCGATTTCAACGCCCCTCATACATGCTGGTACAGGGAACACCGCACAGATAACCGAGAAATTCACATCCTCGATGAAATTGATACCTTAAATATATTAAATTACAAAAAGCTCTCCACCAGAACTTCTCCACAAGCTAATCAATCACAAACATCAAATATCATTTCTCCTCTTCTTCTCTTTTCACCAACATAACATGGAGCATAGAAGCATATCTCCCATCAGACCTCGTCCCAATAATAATCACATACACAACAACTAAAATACTCAACCCCAAAATAATTACAACTTTCACAAACTACAAAAAGGCAAATTGGCAAAAATTCATGAGTACATAAAAACTCGCCTACCCCTAAGGGAAATCAATAACTCCCTCTCCCTATACAAGACCATAAACCAACTCACTAAAGTAATACAAAAAGTCTCCAACCTCCATATTCCAAAGGGTCATAGAAAACACCACAACCCCTCATTAATACCTGAAATCTTTAACCTGATAAAACAAAGGAACATCATTAGAAATCAAAAAAATCTACACCCCAGATCTAACTGCTCAAATTTACTCCCTAAACACACAAATTTCCAATCTCATCTCCACCCATATGGCATAAAAATTCAAAAAGCACCTAAATGACGACATAATGAAACCTGAAGAAAATAGAACATGGCAAGCAGTGAAGCGTCTCCATAATACCCAAAATAACCCAACTCCCACAAACGAAGTTTTAAGAGGACAAAATAACTCTCTCCCTTTCCCCAAGCCACATTGCAATATCTTTGCACAGCACTACTCCAAAATCTCCAACAAACCCACTCATCCAAATAGCAGAAAAATAATATGAATAAAAAAAACACAATTACAAATCAATCCTAACCCCACATTCGCTACACTAGAAATTGCCTCACTTATCAAAACCTTAAAAAACTCTCCAGCCTCTGACCCAGACAACATTACAAACCTTCACATTAAACACCTTGGTCCAACCGCCATCTCATTCATCACAAAAAAATTCAACAAGTCTTGGTCACACCATTACATCCCTCTCTTCTGGAAAAAAGCAATAATCATACCCAGATTAAAACCCAGAAAAGACCCTAACCTTCCCTCTTCGTATTGATCCACATCCCTCCTCTCCTCCTTGTTCAAACTAATAGAGAAAATCATTCTCACCAAAATCCAGACACTCTTTCACTCCCCAACCCACCAACATGGCTTCAAAGAATCACACTTCAACTCAACAGCACTAATAAATATCACACAAAACATCATAAACTGATTAAACAAAACTCCATCCCACAGAATAATACAACTATCCATTGACATCGATAAAGCATTCGACACAGTACCCAGACATATTCTCATCCAAAAAATCCTAAACACCCCCTTCCCTAATAATTATAAAAGATGGCTTGCAAATCTCATATCTGGACGAACTATACAGATATCTAGCAAACACCAGATCTCAAGAACAGTAAAATTGAGAAACGAAGTCTCCCAGGGTTCCATTCTGTCCCCATTCCTGTTCAACCTCTTTAGAACTGACATCCCCACCCTTTAATCTCCCAATTCACATCTAATAAATTATGCAGATGATATAACCATAACCATACCAGACCCCTCTGAACCCACTGCTACTACTCACACTCAGACTCACCTAAACCAACTAGAGGCCTGGCTATCTTCCAACAGAATTTCAGTCTCTGCCGAGAAATCCTCCATAAACCTGATCGCCACTGACAGACACCAATCATCATTACACCCACAAGTAACTCTAAAAAACTTCATCATTCCCCTTAAACAAGACACTTAAAATTATCGGTATAACCTTTGACACACACTTTATCTTTACACCTCACATCCAAAACATTATAAACACAGCAAATAGAAAACTAAATGTCCTACGAAATTCATCCCGACACAACACATGCAAACAATTCTCAAGAACCACAATCAACTATGGATCAACAGTCTGGTACTCCCTAATCTCATCAACCAACAGAATCAAATTACAAAGAATCCAAAATATTGCCCTTAGAACTATCACAGGCTGCCTGAAAACTACTCCAATTCAACATCTCCACGAAGAAACAAAAATTCTCCCAATTCAGGGTCATCTGAACATGATAGGGACTCAAATGTATGCAAGGGATCTTGACCATACCCATCCATGCCATAATTTCCTACAAGATCACACTATATACCATTTAAAATCCCCTCCCTCCTTTGCTGCCCTCTGTTACGGTCAACTCTTCAAAACCCACCTCCTTCCAAACAACACATCTCTCTTAAAACATATTCACACTTACTTTACACAGCAATACCTCAACAATCGTCCACCAAATCACCTTATAAATTCTCGCCCCCGGAAGTATCAGCAACACAGAATACTCTCCCACGATCGAGAGATGCAAATCTCACTATCTAGATTGAGATCTGGTCATCACCCAGACCTCCGGAGATACAGGCACAGATTTCAACTCCAAGACGCAACCTCTTCATTATACCGAAGATGTTAAATAAAAGCTGCAACAACCGATCACTTGCTTTTCCAAGATGTTCCCTACACACCCCCTACAGAAACACCACATCAGTTTTCTTCCCGAGGACCTGTGGCTTCGCCCAGTGGACTGTGTCCTGGTTCTGGAGATGACATGACCCCCCCCCCAAATAAGGGCCCAGAGGCAAAAAATAAATAATATATATATATATATATATATATAGTATATATATCATATATATATATATATATATTAATATATATATATATATATATATATAGTATATATATATATATATAATATATATATATATATATATATATATAATATATATATATATATATATATATATATATATATATATATATATATATATATAGTATATTATATATAATATATTATACATGGTCGTCGTCAGGGGGGCATGGGGGGCAAGCTGCCCCCCCGAGAAGTGTTACTTCTTATAGAGTCTACCCTGCGAATTTTTTTGATTCAACGTCCCGTTCCGGGTGGCGTTAAGACGTTACGATATATATATAATAACTATATATATATAATATATATATATATATATATACTATATATAATTATATATAATATATATATATATATATATATATAGTATACTAATATATATAATATATCATTATATATATATATATATAATATATATATTATAATATATATATATATTGCTATAATATACGAGTATATGGCGAAGGCTAGTTGCACAATCGTCTTTTTCTCACATTTCTCTTTCCATACGAGGTCTCCTCACTCATTTTATATGCTCTTTTATTTTTAAGAACTGTGTTGTTATTTTATCTATGCTTTTTTTAATGTTGATATGTATAATATAAATTCTATTTTGTGTTCAGTCGGATTCGCAATTCTTTATTTAAGTGTTTAAGTCAAGTAAGCATTGAAATATCACTCCGTGACGCCACTCTATTATTCAACACCGCCTCAGTGTAGATGGCCAAAAATTATCGGATATATCGAAATATCGATATTTTGCGTTCTATATATCGATATTTTGCGATATTTTCTTGGCCGATATATCGATTATTCATATTTTCTTAAATCGAAAGCGATATTCTTTTGAAAAAAAAAAATTTAAAGGCCGGAAAAAAATTAAAATTTTATCCCCCTCTCCCGACACCCTGAAGTGATGAAACTCTTTTTTTCCCCATTCGTTCTTCGTTCGTCCCCAATGTCGTGTATAAAATAAACAAAATTGGGGTTTTAGAATTTTCGTCTTTTCGGAACCAAAACTAGGGAGAGGGGGAGATCGACCATGGCACATACCACATAGTCAAATTGTCTTCTGAGTATTCACAATCACTATTCAGTAATTCAGTGATCAAGTGGATATTGCACCCAATAAAATTTTAGAATGATAGTAAAAATGCTTTCCCTTATGTTTATGTTAGCAATGAAATAAATATCTTCTGTAAATGCGACGTCAGTCTTGTCATAACGAACAGTATCATTATTAAACAATATTTGCTCAAATGAAAGGAATAGATTGACTTCCGAGCCTTCCGAGCATATCAATCAGTTAGTCTTTTTAGGTTCATTAGATGATAAGTATTGGGCTTTTAATAATATATTATATATATATAATAATATATATATATATATATATATATTATATATATATATATATAAATATTAAATATATATAATATATATATATATATAATAATATATTTAAATAATATATATATATATATATTATATATATATATATATAACTATATTATATATTAATTATATATATATAATACTATATATATATATAATATATACATATATAATATATATATTACTATATATATATTATATATATATATATATATATATATATATATATAATATATTATAATATAATATATATATATAATATTAATATATATATATTATATATATATTCTTACTTATAATAATATAATATATATATATATATATATATATATATATATATACTATTATATATATATAATTAATATATATATATATATAATATTATATATAATATATATATATATAATAAAGATTAAACTAACTTGAGTTACATTGAATAAAAGGAAAGGAATTAAAAATAGCTACATTGTTTTATTTTTCCTTTTTTATGAAATATTTATTAATTTATTATTATTCAGGCTATAAAGACTTTGCAGTCTACCGAAACTAGCCTGATCCTATTTACGTGTAGCTCTGTGGAGTGTGTTCAGTGTGGACGAAGAGATAATCATTGCAGAAATTTAATACCGGAACAGGACTCCTCGTGAGTGGTTTACATTAACATTCCGGGTACGACTAGTCGTAATCATCTTAACTGGCGGATTACCGATTGTTTCGCTTAAAATGTAATTAACTAAATTAACGATTTTTATAATAGCTATTATAGCTAATGCAGTGTAATATGTCATTTTCCAAATAATAAGATTGTAACATTTGATACGAACTGAGGCGTACGAAGCAAGAAGCTGTCTTTGAGCAATACTTCTTTCCATCATATGAAATGTACCATTCCAGCGAGTTGGAATGTCTTTGATAACATTAAAATATGGAATATCAAGCCGTTTTTGAATTGCTTCAACTCATTTACATTTTCATTCTTTTTCAGATTCATTCTTAAGTATATTTTTATTATAAAATTCTTTAGCAAATCTCGACAATAAACAATCCGCGCAACATCCGCAGGCAAAGCGCGGATAAAGAGCGGATGCGGATCTTTAATAAATTGCGGATGCTCCGCGATGCGTTGCTAGATCAAAAGGTTAATATTAGTATATATATATATATATATATATATATAATATTATATAATATATATATATATATATATATATATATATAATATATATATATAAATAATAATATATATAGATATAATATATATTATATATATATATTATAATATATATATATAAATATAGAAATATATATATAAAATAAATATATATATAATAGATATTTTTAAAGGTAAATTACTTTTTATTTCACTAATGATTCACTTGATTAATAAATAAAAAATGTTAAGTACATTAGTACATTTTAAAAATGACGGTTTACTTATTGAACACTTTTTCAAAATGGCGATCCTATAGATCAAAACCTTTTCAAAAATATCAAAAAATTTCTTTTCATTTTTTGATAGAAGTGGCTCTTGTCGCCACCGGACTATTGTTTAGTATTTTTACACTAAATATACTTAAAAAATTTAAATGTTTATTTACCTTAAATGTTTTTCTTCTTGATGTTGAGACAGAAGTGGAGACTTTACGCCTCGGAGGTACCTCCTATAAACGCTTTATAAACATTTAGTAAGTTGTAATAAATAAGTAATGCAATTATCATTACAATGAAAGGCAGGAAAATCCAAAAGGGTTTGAAAAGGTTTCCTTTTCATACACAAGGACATTTTAATCCTTTTAAAGTAACAAATTTTCAAAGAGTAACTTAAACTCCAACAGTTTTACTGAGGCCATAAATTTGAATATTTTTGTAATAAGCCGTGATATAAACTTTAAGACACTTATTGTTTGTCTATATTAAATTTTTTGTACTTAATACTGCGTACAATTTTATTAAGTTAATGAGAATCAATCTCAACTTTAATGAACCCGAATACTTAAATATTGACAACAGTATACGTGTTCACCAGTTAATTACTGAAAGATTACTGAAGAATATTCAATACTGTTTATCCTTACTAACCGCGATCTGGTCACGCCCGTGGCGGAGGAATTTTTACTGTAATATTTGTCTTTATTGATGACTCATAATACTGATATTTTTATATTGTGGTCTAAATTATAAAATGACCAATATTTAATAGTTTTCTAAATAAATTTTCATACACTCCGGGCAGAGGATTGCTTCAAAAGAGAAGCAATACCCTACCTTTGAGTTTACTTTAGCTGTGTGCTTGCGTTTCCTTTAAGGTTACTTCATTTAAGAAACAATTTTTTTTTTTCTTTTTCTTTTTTATTTTAAAAAAATTTAATCTACCTTAAAATTACCCTTAACCAAACTTAATATTACCTTAAACCTAATTTTACTACTTTATTTATGCAATTTATTATAGATTTGACAAATTGGCTTGCATAAACTGCCTCTGTTTAAGAGCAGCTTTTCTCTGAGGTCTTATTGTATTGGCATTACTATCATTATTATTATTATTATTATTATTATTGTTACTACCAGAAGTACCAGGTCTGTTGCTGTTGTCATCCTGTACAGGTGTTGTAGGTACAGGTGTTACATTTGATAAACTACCACCTCCTGTATTTAATTCGAGGGGGTAAAGGTTACTGATGGAATGCAACCCTATTTCACCAGAACCAGTTTTTAATTTTACTGATCTGATGTTATTATCGTGACCTACTATCACATCCATCACTCTGCCCAATTTCCAAAATGGACGTGGTTTATTGCTGTCTTTTATAAGAACCACATCTCCCACCTTTACTTTATCTTCCCAAATACCCTGAAACAAGTGTCTAGACCGCTCCCGGAGACTTAGGAGATACTCCTCATGCCACAAACGCCTGAACTCTTCATAGAGTTCATTTTGCTTTATGAGGGTAGAATCCAGTACCTCCTTGTTGGGTGCACTGCCCATCTGATATTCTATTATAAAAAAATTAATTTAAATATTAAATTACTGTTAAACATTACTTTCAAAAAACAATTGGGCGTTATTGCCTCCAACTCAGAGGTACCAGATCTATAGGTTAGGGGTCTGGAATTGATGGCATTTTCTATGTCAGACAGAGTGGTAAGAAGCTCAAAATAAGTCACTTTACTTTTTCCCACAGCTTTGTACAGACACTGTTTCATTACTTTTATTAACCTCTCCCAATGGCTGCCTTGCCATGGTGAGAAGAGGTTAATTTTTACATGTTTGATCTGATTTTTATCAAACTCCTCCTTGAAAGCATCAGTATTAAAGGACTCTTCTATTATTTTGCACCCTTTATTGAAATATAATGCATTGTCACTATATATGTATGATGGTATACTAAATTTATTACAGAACCTTTTGAAGGCTAACAGAAAGTCAGAGGTGTTCATAGAGGGTACTAGTTCTAAGTGTACAGCTCTGATGTTTAAGCAAGTGAAAATTAAGATGTACATTTTCTCTAACTTTGAGGTGTTGTTTTTGACATATACATGAGAGGTGAAATCAATACCTGTGTGTTGGTAAGGTTTTATGAGATTCATGTGTGTTCTAGGTATGTCAGTGAAACGTGGGTACCTGTAAGAAAGAGCATTGTACTTCTTGCATGTAATGCATTCCAATAATACAGATCTTACAGCAGCTCTACCCTTAGGTATCCACACACCTTGATTTCTGATGTAATTAAGAGTAGTACCAATGCCAAGATGCTTTACTTGCTCATGAGCATATTTAATAAATAGCAATGTAAAGCCATGATTTCTTCCCATTAATATAGGATTAGCTTGTTCATAGCTGATAAGAAGAGCCTTATTAATCCTGCCCTTGCTTCTTAAATAGCCTTTTTCGTCAAGGAAAAGATTTAAGTTTAAAACCAAGGGAGGAATTTCTGAGTCTTTCAAGGAAGCTACTTTTACTTTTTGTTTATAATCTTTCAAAAATTTAATTTCATTAGCAAAGGATTGAATTTGATTTATTTTAAGCACCTTACTGATTTTTGCTGGTAATCAACATTTATTTTAATTTTACTAAGCCATTTAAATATCCAGGCAGTGATTCTTAAGACTTTTCGATAGCATGAATATTTACTTAAATCTAAAATACTAATACATGTATTTTCTAATATATTTACATTTACCATTAATAGAGGTAAAGACTCTTGTGGCACACTCAACATAGGATACTTGGGCCAATTGTCTAAATCATTAGTTAACCAAACAGGACCATGATACCACAGAGCAAATATTTCTTTAAATTTTTTAAAAGTTAAACCCCTAGTTAAAAAATCACCCGGATTTTCTGCTGTATTTACATACTTATAATGCACATTTACTTTATACTTGTTACAGATGGAAGTAATTAACCCATCCATTTCATTTATTCTATTTTTTAAAAACTTAGATTTTACTTTGGTTTGTCTGGTTAATAACCAGCTCAAAACTACTTGTGAATCCACTGCAATATTAATGAATTCAAAATATATATTACTGTATGCTTCCAAAATATTGGGTAAGCATTTCAAGGCCAAAATAACCCCCATCAGCTCCAGGGAAGGGATACTTAACTCCCTAGGCCTATTGGCAGGAGCTACCTTGGCTTTAGCAAATATAAAGGAGCTTTTGTTATCATCATCCACTCCATAACATACAAATCCATAAACACTATCGGAACTGTCACAAAAAAGATGCAAGCCATACTTATTCCCTTCAGAAAGAGCCCTCCTAGGTATTGCAATCGTATCCAGATGTTCACAATTACTGCGTATTTTATACCATTCCTTCAGTATCTCATTAGGCACTTTCTGATCCCAAGCCAAGTTTTGCTGCCACACTTGTCTCATCAACAATTTACCCTTTACCAAAATAGGAAGAGCAAAGTTAAGAGGATCTAAAAGCTTGGAAATCTCAGACAACAATTGACGCTTGGTTGAAATACTCTCCAGATATTCTACTTTATTGATATGCATACAGTCAGTCACCACATTGAAACTATATCCCAAGATCTTTTCACAACAACTTGAATGTTCTACAAAGGAGTTTTCTTTCTTGAACTTAACTTTCTTACATTGAGTTGATATACCAAGATCTCAAGATAAAACCCCCTTCTTCCATTCGTTTCTTACATTGATGATATATACCTACTATTTCACTTTCTTCTTGCATGCTTGTAAATATTAAATTATCCACATAGAAGCCTGAGGATAATATTTCAGTACATCTATCATGTGGATACTTAGAAGCATGATATTTCATAATATAATGCAATATAAATGGAGAAGAAGTAAACCCAAATATTAAAGTGAGGTACCTATAAGCTTCTAATTGCCCGTTGTTAAACCACAAGAAAGTGAACCTATTCATGTCCACTTCATCCTTTAACCTTATCATCAAAAACGCTTGTTTTACATCACTTATGACAACAGTACGATTTGTTCTGAACACAAGTAGTAGCTTTAAAAGTGAATTCATGAGGTCATAACCACTGTAAGCAGCCTCATTCAAAGATGGAAGAGTTTTATTACTTTTAAGGGAACAATTAAAAACTGGTCTTATTTTAGTGGTTACTTGTTCTGATTGCCTTATTATAGGGCGATGAGGAATGAATTTATATTTACAAATATCTGAAGAATCATTAAAATTTATATTTACTTTTTCAATTATTTTATCATTCAGTTGACTTTCAAAGACTTTATTGTATTCATTTATTAAATTATTTTGAGTTAATTTATCAAACACTCTATTAGCTATATTTAAAGATATTTTAAAATTATTAGGAACTAATTCTATTTTGTCTTCATACCAAGGAAGGCTTACATGATAATGGTTGTCTTTGAAAATCATATTCTGATTAAATAATTGCACTTGACATTTATCTACAGTGTTCAGAATGTCTTCGTCTTGCTTGATACCTAAAGATTCCAGGCTAAACAGATTTTCCAATCAATATCAGAATCCAAAAACTGCTCAATGGGATTGAAATAACTTTTGGATGGTTCTAACACGAAATACACTTGTGTATTCAGCCTTCTGTTATTACATTCAGAATCATTTTTAGGAATTATGGCATTATTTGTTTCAACTTTTGACTGAGTTATGAAATTACTAACTTTTTTACTTTTTCTGGTTTCAACCAAACGCACAATTTGTTCTCTACTTAAAAAATTATAAATATTACCTATTGGTATTAATTTATTATTGCCAATATGTAAACAATGGCCACTTGCAAAAGGTACAGTCTGAAAGGATGGAAACAAGTCTATTATTTCTATTCCAAGCAAAACATCTATTTTAATATGACTATTTATATTAGAATTATTAAAATTACTATCAGCAAAATTTAAACCATTAAGTTTCATATTTTTAATAACATCTGAAAATGCCATCACTTATATTAATTTATAAATTTAATTCATCATCATAAGAAAGGAATAAAACTATTCTTTTAAAAACTCTTACTGCCAATCTAAATGTTTGATTGAACCTTTTAATTTTAAACCAATGAAAATTTTAACCCTCATACCTGATTATAGAGAGACTATTATATTAGATATTCTTTCAGCAGCTTCTTCTTGATATATAATACCTACTTGAAGCTGTATCAATCAAACATCGGTAAGTTTTTTCATTACCATTGAAAACCATATTTAAAGAAGTGGTAGGCGGAATGTATTCATTCTCTAAACTTTGATGGAAAGTTATGCAATGATTGGTCGTTGTATTTACCACCTCACTATTTACATTACACAATGGTTGTATGTGTGACCTACTTCCACACTTACATGGAAACCTCATTTTATTATTATTACCAAAACATTGTGCTTTCGGATGGTTGCCAGCACACTGTTCGCACAACCCCAACTCCCTAACTCTATCAATACGACCTTCAAAATTGTTATACACTGGACATAGTCCTAAAGAATGTGGCCCAGAACATAATTTACACTTTTTTTCAACCTCTTTTACCTTACTTGAGGTTTGAAAATTTGCCAAAGAATGCTGTTTACTTGTAGCATTATTTTGAGATGTTTTTTCTTTTTGAGGAGTAACAGGTGTACTTTTACTTTTAAATTTGAGTTTGTCACCTACTGTTCTTTCTGAGGAAGAACTAGTACATATTAAAGCCTTTATTATATCCTGATAATTTTCAAGAACTTCATTTATGTCAGGATAATTATGACCTACTTTTCTTATCAGGTCCTTCAAAAATACTTTAGGTAGCTTTTTTACTACTATATGTGACAACAAGCAACAGCCTGGACTCTTTGTGATGGTAAAATCCAATTTATGCACTTTAAGATCGTAAATAATAGCCCTGATTTTATTTAATGCATTTTTTAAGGATAAAAAATCTTTATCATATTTGGATTCTATATTAATAGCTATCAAAGAGGCAAACAAGTCATTTGTTATAGTAGTTACATCCAAATATTCAGCTTTTAACAATTCTAATGCTACTTTATAATGTTCTGGTATGATAGATAAATGAGACACAATACTTAAGGGATAATCCCTCAAAAAACTTAAAAGGTACATTAATTTAACAGAGTCATTAAGTTTAGGGTTATTGCCAACAATATTCATGAACTGATTCAAAAAAACTTGAAAACTAATTTTATTGAAATCTCCATCAAAAATAGAACAAGTCATTGTGGGCAATTTTACATTAGGTGTGATCTATGTTATTTAAGGCTTCCACAAAACTATCAGAATTTATAGGTTCTGTTTTAGCAGTCTCTTTACTTAAAATAAATTCATTAAAAACACTTAATTTAATTTCTAATTCTAAATAATAATCACTTTGACTTTCTATTTCAGAGTCCATATTTAGGCCTTCAAGCTCAGTTTCCATCAAAACATCAATCATGCTTTCATCAAATTCTTTGATTTTTAATATCAATTTATTTATTTCATTTATTTGAGATTTGCAGAAAATAATACCCAAACAGTCATTTGATTTTAATTCATTTAATTTATTTACTCTTTTAGTAATACGAGTTTTTAAATTAGACCTCAACTTTTTAAATTTGACAAAATCGTCCATTTTGTTCAAAAATACTTAATTCAAAATTATTTACTTAAAAAATGCCTGATATTGTGTCACCAATATGAATCAAAAAATATATAGGCCTACAACTACCCTAGGCCTTCAAAAAACTTTTGTCAAAAACTGAATTTCAGCTCTAGGGGTTAGCCTAATTTCAAACACTATTTTTGCAATTTCATTAAATAAACCATTTTTTTAAAAGAAAACGCAACCACACAATGTTATTGTTATTATTAAACATTAATTACTACAATTAATTATATTATTAAAATAATTAAACCTAAAAAACAAAAAACAATCTTGAAGAATCTTTCACAACGCTCTCAGCAAACTGTTTAGTGTTTACAATTATTGATAAAATATCGATTATTATCGATTAATGAAAGAACGATATTTCTATCGATTATTCTATCGATCTTAAATAAAATATCGATTATTACAAAAAATAATTGATAGAAACAAATTCAACTCCTTTTGGAATTTTCCATTCATTTAATTTTGATGCAATCTTTTTGCGCATGCGTAAGACTGCTGTTTTAACTTTCGAAAATTTTTAAGTTATGAAAAAAGTTTAACTAATAAAATTTTCAAATCACTTTTTAAAGGTAAATAACTTTTCATTTCACTAATAATTCACTTGATGAATAAATAAAAAATGTTAAGTACATTAGTACATTTTCAAAAATGACGGTTTAATTATTGAAACCTTTTCAAAATGGCGATCCTATTATGATCAGAAACCTTTTCAAAGAATATAAAAACAATTTCTTTTCATTTTTTATAGAAAAGTGCTCTTGTCGCACGCGACTATTTTTAGTTTTTTGTACACTAAAATACTACAAGAATTTAAATATTATTTAACCTTAAATATTCTTCTTCTTGTTGTAGACAAAAATTTGCAGACGTAGCGCTTCGGAGGCCTCCTAAAAACGCTTTATATAATTTAAGTAATTTGCAATTAATAATGAATGCGATTATCATTATAATGAAAGGCAGGAAAATCCAAAAGGGTTTGAAAAGGTTTCCTTTTCATAAACAAAGACATTTTAATCCTTTTAAAGTAACAAATTTTCAAAGAGTAACTTAAACTCCAACAGTTTTACTGAGGCCATAAATTTGAATATTTTTGTAATAAGCCGTGAACTAAACTTTAAGACACTTATTGTTTGTCTATATTAAATTTTTTGTACTTAATACTGCGTACAATTTTATTAAGTTAATGAGAATCAATCTCAACTTTAATGAACCCGAATACTTAAATATTGACAACAGTATACGTGTTCACCAGTTAATTACTGAAAGATTACTGAAGAATATTCAATACTGTTTATCCTTACTAACCGCGATCTGGTCACGCCCGTGGCGGAGGAATTTTTACTGTAATATTTGTCTTTATTGATGACTCATAATACTGATATTTTTATATTGTGGTCTAAATTATAAAATGACCAATATTTAATAGTTTTCTAAATAAATTTTCATACACTCCGGGCAGAGGATTGCTTCAAAAGAGAAGCAATACCCTACCTTTGAGTTTACTTAGCTGTGTGCTTGCGTTTCCTTTAATGGTTTATTTTTTTTAAAAACAAATTTTTTTTTTTTTACTTTTTCTTTTTTATTTAAAAAATTTAATCTACCTTAAAATTACCCTTAACCAAACTTAATATTACCTTAAACCTAATTTTACTACTTTATTTATGCAATTTATTATAGATTTGACAAATTGGCTTGCATAAACTGCCTCTGTTTAAGAGCAGCTTTTCTCTGAGGTCTTATTGTATTGGCATTACTATCATTATTATTATTATTATTATTATTATTATTATTATTGTTACTACCAGAAGTACCAGGTCTGTTGCTGTTGTCATCCTGTACAGGTGTTGTAGGTACAGGTGTTACATTTGATAAACTACCACCTCCTGTATTTAATTCGAGGGGGTAAAGGTTACTGATGGAATGCAACCCTATTTCACCAGAACCAGTTTTTAATTTTACTGATCTGATGTTATTATCGTGACCTACTATCACATCCATCACTCTGCCCAATTTCCAAAATGGACGTGGTTTATTGCTGTCTTTTATAAGAACCACATCTCCCACCTTTACTTTATCTTCCCAAATACCCTGAAACAAGTGTCTAGACCGCTCCCCGGAGACTTAGGAGATACTCCTCATGCCACAAACGCCTGAACTCTTCATAGAGTTCATTTTGCTTTATGAGGGTAGAATCCAGTACCTCCTTGTTGGGTGCACTGCCCATCTGATATTCTACTGTATCAAAATTACTTTTAAATATTAAATTACTGTTAAACATTACTTTCAAAAAACAATTGGGCGTTATTGCCTCCAACTCAGAGGTACCAGATCTATAGGTTAGGGGTCTGGAATTGATGGCATTTTCTATGTCAGACAGAGTGGTAAGAAGCTCAAAATAAGTCACTTTACTTTTTCCCACAGCTTTGTACAGACACTGTTTCATTACTTTTATTAACCTCTCCCAATGGCTGCCTTGCCATGGTGAGAAGAGGTTAATTTTTACATGTTTGATCTGATTTTTATCAAACTCCTCCTTGAAAGCATCAGTATTAAAGGACTCTTCTATTATTTTGCACCCTTTATTGAAATATAATGCATTGTCACTATATATGTATGATGGTATACTAAATTTATTACAGAACCTTTTGAAGGCTAACAGAAAGTCAGAGGTGTTCATAGAGGGTACTAGTTCTAAGTGTACAGCTCTGATGTTTAAGCAAGTGAAAATTAAGATGTACATTTTCTCTAACTTTGAGGTGTTGTTTTTGACATATACATGAGAGGTGAAATCAATACCTGTGTGTTGGTAAGGTTTTATAAGATTCATGTGTGTTCTAGGTATGTCAGTGAAACGTGGGTACCTGTAAGAAAGAGCATTGTACTTCTTGCATGTAATGCATTCCAATAATACAGATCTTACAGCAGCTCTACCCTTAGGTATCCACACACCTTGATTTCTGATGTAATTAAGAGTAGTACCAATGCCAAGATGCTTTACTTGCTCATGAGCATAGACTCTCAAACCTATTTCGTCTACCGCCCACTTTGAAAATCAATTATTTTTCAACGAATTGGGATAATATATATTTTGTTCAAAAAGAATATGTTAGTGAGATACACGAAGGTAGACCTAAAAGAGGAATTTGCATTATTTGGCGAAACTTTCTCTCTAAATTTATAGAACCAATTTATCATGTGCAGATAGTTCTGTATCCCTGGTAATGGAGAGAATTATTGCAATCTGATAGTTATCATCCTGCTCCCAATCTGAGCTTTTCTGCTTATCAAAATTAGACCCCTATGCCTATTCCAGAGCTACATCCGTAAAATTCGAGGAAATCAAGAGAGACCTTAGTTTCAGAAGTACCTGGCAAAAGTATCCTTTAATCACGTATCTTAATAAATAAGATATATTAATAAAATATTTCATAAAAAGGGAAAGATAAAAACCCAATTGTAGCTAATTTTACATATTCCTTTCCTTTTTTAGTCCCTAATCGTTAAACTCAGTTGGTGGAACCTATTAATTGATGTGAAATCTTCATTTATTATCATTTTTGCAATTTTATTATCCATACCTTAATAAATTTATGCTCATTCTAATTTAGCCTCAAAAATATAGAGGTTATATATTGTGTATATTTTTATCAGAAATTTTGATTTTATAGCCTAAATTTATCTATATAATATATACTATTATACTGTATATTTATATTGACTAAGTGATAGTATTAATTCTATTAAGCATTCTTAATTTGAAGTTTTTAATACTAAGCCATTTTTAAATAATTCTGCGTCTTAGTATAGAATAATAGCAGTGATTACTATTTTAAATACCTTTATTTACTATATTATATAATATATAGATAAAGGCATGAATATATTTAACTATATAATTAAAAATCATAAAAATAACTAATACATTGTATTTTTCATAATATATAATACCTTGCCAGACGTACGATTTTCAATAGACTTTCACATACAAGTTACCAATATATGAAATAAGTATTCGAGTGTTACTGCACACTTCAAACAGATTATATGAGGATACTTTTATATGTATATATAATCATCTCTAGGCTTTCTTACCTAACTGAGTGAATCTCAATTAATACCACATGATATAGCTAATATATTATTTTCTTTAATAAATTTTCTTAAAATGTTATACCATACCTATAGTTAAAAATAAAAATCACTACTGATTTTCTTAGCGTATGTATTTATACTCATACTTTTCTTAATATAAATTATAGTACAAACATTACTTTATTATATAACTATGTTACAGATGAAGTAATTAAAACCCATCCATTGCATTTATTTACATTATTTTTTACT
>JABUQX010102940.1:20000-23072 GCA_015478945.1 Trachelipus rathkii | reverse complement strand
CTAGCTTATTCAGGTTGAGATATTAATAAAGTCACTCATTTCGGAATCATCTCAATAAAAACACGCTTTTACCGATCTTAAGGACATAAACAAATAGTTTTTTCTGTCTTATGGGGAAATATAATGCTAGGTTTTTGTATACAAGGGTAAGGTTAAGAATTTTATTGATCGAACCTTTTAGGAATAATGTGAAATCCAAGTAATGTCGGCAGTTGACTTGGGAAATTCCCTAACATTGTCAAATTAAGGGTTCTCATTGCTAAAGACCCTTATTTTTGAATGATATACGTTGCGGACATTATCCAATATAATATATATATATATAATATATTTTAAATAATTTTTATTATATTATATATATATATAATATATTATATATATATATATATATATTATATATATATATATATATATATATATATAATATATATATATATATATATATATATATATATATATATAGTGACTAACGACTTTTGAAAATAAACATTACGGAGAATGCGGTAATTATAAGAATTAATAATAATATAAGTATTAGTGAACGTTATCACCTGCTAATAAGAGTGTGTGATTGATGCATTACGACCAATCACAGCTAAGTACTGTTTGATAAAAGGTATATGTACAAAGGTCCGAAATCCTAGATAGCTAAAGAAGAATAAGAAGAAGAAAAAGAAGATGAGGAAAAAGAAGATATGGAAAAAGAAGATAAGAAAAAGATGAATAGATAGCTGAAGAAGAAGAAGAATACATCATGACCTCACTCGTATAATAGTATAACGCTGGTAGCTGTAGTAGTAGTAGTAGTAGTGGCAGTATAACGTTTCTAACTTATAATTTTCAGGTTGAGATATTAATAAAGTCATTCATTTCGGAATCATCTCAATAAAAACACGCTTTTACCGATCTTAAGGACATAAACAATAGTTTTTTTCTGTCTTATGGGAATTATAAATGGCCTAGGTTTTTGTATGCAATGGTAAGTTAAGAATTTTATTGCTCGATCCTTTTAGGAATGTGAAATCCAAGTCAAATTAAGGATTCTCAATGCTAAAGACCCTTATTTTTGAGATTGGTGATACGTTCGGGCGTATCCCCCCCTACACCCACTTTCCAGCAACCATCAGAACAGGGTATATATATATATATATATATATATATATATATATATATATATACTTATTATATATATATATATATATATTATATATATATATATATATATATTATATATATATATATATATATATTATATATATATATATATATATATATATATATATATATATATATATATATATATATATATATATATATATATATATATATATATATATATATATATATTATATAATATATATTAAACACTTGGATATGTGACAACGACTTTAATAAAATAAACAAGTTAGAGAATAGGGGTAATAATAATAATAATAATAATAATAATAATAATAATAATAATAATAATAATAATAATAATAATATGAAAATGCTCACAATCTACCGTCAGGATTCAGCTACGTTCAATAAGTATTAGTAGTAGTATTAGAAGTAGTAATAGTAGTTGTGGTAGTAGTATTTATGCATCTATACGCTGTACTTGTTTGATGAAAGGTATATGTACAAAGGTCCGAAAACCTAGATAGCTAAAGAAGCATAAGAAGAAGAATAAGGAGAAGAATACATCATGATCTCACTCGTATAATAGTATAACGCTGGTAGCTGTAGTAGTAGTAGTAGTTGTAGTAGTAGTGTAGTTAGTAGTAGTAATAGTAGTAGCAGTAGTGGTAGAATCACAGTGAAGGCGATGACATGATAAGCGGTATATGTACAACGATAGCTAAAGAAGAAGAAGAAGAATAAGAAGAAGAACTAGAATAAGAGGAAGAATAATAAGAAGAACAAGAAGAAGAATAAGAAGAAGAAGAATAAGAATAAGAGGAAGAATAAGAAGAAGAATACATCATGACTTCACGCGTATTAATAGTATTAACGCTGTAGCTGTAGTAGTAGTAGTAGTAGTAGTAGTAGTAGTAGTAGTAGTAGTAGTAGTAGTAGTAGTAGCAGTAGTGGTAGAATCACAGTAAAGGATGACATGATAAGCGGTATATGTACAAAGATAGCTAAATAAGAAGAAGAAGATAGATAGATCCCGAATACATCACTACCACAATCGTATAAGCGTTATACGGGTAGTAGTGGTAGTATTAGTAGTAGTAGTAGTAGTATTAGAAACATCGAGTGATTTTTATTACTATTAAATATATCACACCGTTTCTATTCAATCGTATACATTTATATTTGCACATTACTTGTTTTACTAAGCTTTAAACACGGACTTAAATTGTAACATTTAATAAAAGTTTTTCCACAGAGCAACCTCGAATCACTGAAGCCAGATTAAAACTAATCTTAATTCGTATCAGCGAAGAAGAAGAAGATGAGTCATCGTATTCTGGATCCTGAGTCGGAGACGGACTGGAAGTCAGGCTCCAGAGGAGGGTCTGAGTCATGCTAGCGAGGTGCGTGCGACCGTAAGCGTAATATTTCCGAACAATTTTCAGCGAAGTGCCCACTAATTGGAAATCACCCCAGAGAGATGCATGAAGAGCCGTCTCGGTGATGATACTTATCGACCGATGCTGAATCTTGTTTGTAGATTGTAAGTATGTTCATTATTACCATCTAATGTTTACACAAACTCTAAAAGTTGATAAAGACCGAAGCGATGATATTAGTGTAATCATTTGTTGTTTGGTTTACAATATACAAGTGTTTAATTGCGTGATGTGACTAATGTGTTCATTCGAGCTAAATAAACCTAATAATTTTATTTTTAATATATATATATATATATATATATATATATATATATATATATATATATATATATATATATATATTATATATATATATATATATATATATATATATATATATATATAATATATATATATATATATATATTTATATATATATATATATATATATAATATATATCTGTCTATAATAGAATATAATTTATTTTTTATATATATATATATATATATATATATATATATATATATATAT
>JABUQX010102940.1:0-17500 GCA_015478945.1 Trachelipus rathkii | reverse complement strand
ATATATATATATATATATATATATATATATATATATATATATATATATATATATATATATATATATATATATATATATATATATATATATATATATATATATATATATATATATATATATTTACAGCGTATGACTCTGCTACTTTTTCATCTTCTTCATATATATATATATATATATAATATATATATATAATATATATATATATAATATATATAATAATATATATATATTATATATATATATATATATATATATTCATATATATATATATATATATATAGGGATATGTCCGAACGTATCACCAATCTCAAAAATAAGGGTCATTAGCATTGAGAACCCATAATTTGACAATGTCAGGGAATTTCCCAAGTCAGCTGCCGACATGACTTGGATTTCACATTATTCCTAAAAGGATCGAGCAATAAAATTCTTAACCTTACCATTGTATACAAAAACTTAGCATTATATTTCCCCATAAGACAGAAAAAACTATTTGTTTATGTCCTTAAGGTCAGTAAAAGCGTGTTTTTATTGAGATGATTCCGAAATGAGTGACTTTATTAATATCTCAACCTGAAAAATCTAGCTATGTTAGAAAATTATAAGTTAGAAACGTTATATATATATAGATTACTTACTTACTACTACTATACTACTACTACTACTACTACTACGTACAGCGTTATAATATCATACGAGTGAGGTCATGATGTATTCTTCTTCTTCTTCTTCTTCTTCTTCTTCTTCTTCTTCTTCTTCTTCTTCTTCTTCTTCTTCTTCCTTCTTTTCTCTTCTTTTTTCTTTCTTCTTCTTCTTCTTCTTCTTCTTCTTCTTCTTCTTCTTCTTCTTCTTCAGCTATCTATTCATCTTTTCTCTTATCTTCTTTTTCCATATCTTCTTTTTCCTCATCTTCTTTTTCTTCTTCTTATTCTTCTTTAGCCTATCCTAGGATTTCGAGACCTTGTACATATCACCTTTCTATCAAATCAAGGTACAGCGTATAGATCGCACATAAAATACTACTGAATACTACTACTACTACTATACAGAACTACTAGTTACTACTTCTAATACGTACTACCAATACTTATATATATTATTATATTATGTATTATTTATTATTATATTATTATTATTATTGTCATTATATTATTATTATAACTTATAATATTATTCCATTAGATTATTCATGCATTATTATTATTATTATTCATTATTATCTATTATATATATACTTATTATTGATCTACTTATTATTATTTTTAATTCACATTCTTCGTAATGTTTCATTTCAAAAGTCGTAGTGTCACTACATTATAAATATAAATAAATATATATATATATACTATCATACTATATATTATATATATATATATATACTATATAGTATATATATATAATATATACTATATATATATATATACTAAATATAATAAATAGTATATACTGCAAAGAAAAGTCTACTTAATAAAACTTCAAAATATGGGGTCTATAGTTGCATGCGAACCGATTTTCTTTTGCAATGTCCTTAAAGAGTAATCGCAAGTCGTAACCGCCGACATGTTTGGATTTCAGCATATTCCAATAAAGATGATCGATCAAGAACATTCTGTAAACTTACCTTGTATACAAAAACGTAGCATTATCTTTCCCCATTAGACAGAAAAAAACTATTTTTTATGTCCGTGTGAAGGCGTCAGGTTAAAAAAGCGTAGGGATAGTTATTACTGAGGTTCCTGCTGGAAAAGAGAGTCTTCAATTAAATATCTACAAACCTGAAAAATTAGGAAGTTAGAAACGTGGTAATATATGCCGTCAGATTGGAAAGAGAATTTTCTATTTATAAATCTCTATTCACAATCTACATTTGTATTTACACTATAAGTGTAATTATATATTGTCGTAGTATAGTATATATACTATATTAATTATATATATACTTTTTTTACAGCGCTTAAATATAGAGATAACCTTACGTAGTATGTGATGTTCTAGAGTATATATATGTAGGCTATATAGTAGTAAAATATATATAACTTATGTATAACTTATGCTGAATAATAATACGTATATATGATATATTATATGTATAGATATACTAATAGTGAGTGATATATATATATATATATTATTATATATATATATATATATATAGTATTATATATATTGTTATTTATATATAATATAGATAATATATATACTATAAAATTATATCTAATATGATAACCTATACATATAATATACTCATATTTATATATTAAATCATATATTACATTTTATAGCTGTTAATATATCACTAGTATGTACTAACAAGGTTATTACTTAATTGGTTATTTAAAAATGTTTAATTTAGTTACTACATGTATAATATATCATATTAATAATATTAATTATATAATCATGTAGTAATAGAGGATATTATATAATTAATTACTATATTTAGATAGAGATAATTAATGTAATCATATCATAAGCTTAACCACCAGGCGTGCAGCTATAGATGTGATGACCTACTCTCCCACCCGCCCAAAGGCAGGCCCACCCCCACCCGCTGGTAGCGGTCGCGGCGTATCACTCACTCGATGCCGCTTCCTCCCGCTCTCTCGTAGCCGCCCGGCCCTGAGACGGATAGCGGCTCCTCATATAGGTGTCTGAAATACTCGCCCTCTGTCAGCGTATCAACTACTCTACCGTGACTATACTTACGCTAGTGATACAAATCACTATCACCCTGACTATATATATAGATATAATTAGTAATAACGAGCTAGTCGAATCACGCCCATAAATTAAAGGTTATAGTCTTTATATGACAATTGAGCCCGAACTGATAGGTATTATGATAATGAGTAGGGTACTGTAGATATGGCATCCAGGGTGATATATAGGTAATATATATATATATATATTATATATAATATATCATATATATATATGGTACCCACCGTATATACTATATACTTTATATAATATATATAATATTGTATATATAATTGAAATAAAATGTCTAAGATGCTAAAAATGGTGTGACTAATACCCAATGATATGTGAGAAACAGCCAACGTCATCAATTGTATATATTATATATATATATAATATTAGTTAACGTGATAAACTTCTTCAGTAGTGATAAGGTATACATTAACCTATCAGCAGAATACTCACTATAAATAGATAAATACTAACCGGATATTATATAGTACTATATATAATACGTATATACTATATAATACTCCAAACTGACCTATGAGAAACCCTAACAGGGTGGATACCGAATAATAATTATATTTATATCCTATCTCGTATATATATATATTATAATAAGTATATAACTATGATATATTCAAATAGATACCTAGGCCCAATCAAAGTACTAATGATACATATATTATCATATAATCATTATGTATTTTAGACGAGCATATGACCCTACAAAAGAAGAAAGAAGTAATCAAAGAATATTTCGAGAAAACGTTACAAGGCTCACCTGGAATGTCCTCAGTAGTCACAAAAAGTGTAATATAAAAATAAAAAAGGGTTTTCAAGGGAGGGGACCAATGTGGAGCATATTAAGTAGTGAAGCTATCGTTCCCTGCGGCCAAGGCCACTTAATCGTTGTAATGTTCCGATTTCGGTTAGATTTTAATAAAGTGACGTACAGACTATGTCGGTAGTAGAACGTCGCAACGTCACCATGTGAACCGGATCCTAAAAAATAGGAGTCATTGTACATCACGAGCGCGCGGGACGCGTTCA
Source organism: Trachelipus rathkii (assembly GCA_015478945.1). NCBI lineage: Eukaryota > Metazoa > Arthropoda > Malacostraca > Isopoda > Trachelipodidae > Trachelipus > Trachelipus rathkii. The sequence goes on along the minus strand of JABUQX010102940.1, from coordinate 13,744 downwards.
GCCAAAACAAGTGCAAGAGTCACCCCCGCATATGGGAGACACCCAGGAAATATGCGCGTGAAAACCCCGGAAACATTAAGTACGTGTAACATAATCCACAAATATAAAGTACACTTTTCAAAGGTCCTTAACTTAACGCGTATTAAGGGGCGGAATTAGGCAGAGTGTGCTACTTTTATGTATGTAAACCATGTTAAGTGCGCGGGGCAGCGCCGCCCACATGATGGCCTATAGATAAGGCTCGGGCGAGGGGTGCGCTAGGAGCGCGGTAAAGCGAAGCGAGATGGATAGTGTGGCCAAAAACAGACAAGGATGTACATCACAATATGGTCACGCACACACGTACTCACTCACGTACATGGCGAATGAATAGAAATATAGTACCCCCAGGGAAACAACCCCCCAGGGTAAAACGCCAGACATCAAAAGTACAGGGGAAGATAGCTCCCACCGGGGAGATCCCGAAAAATCACTCAGGGAAGGCCCTGAGGTCAAGGGACGCTGCCCCCGCCATTCCATAGGGTTCGTCAGTGTTACTACTCCCGATCTATTACATACTGCGATCCACTACCTCCAAAGCTCTTACCGAGCACAGAACCATTTTTCTCAGTAATGCATTTGACAAAGTCCTAGTTCTAGTGTAAGACCCTCCAGTCACATTGATGAGGAACGGGTCCATTCTCGTACAAGCTGCTAACCGAAATAACCGGGGTAAGTTCCAAAAATGCATCTTGTAAAAGTTCCTCCGGGAAAAAAAAATTCTGATACCAATAACTTTGTAATTTTTTTATAAATTTCTATTTTTATTATTTCTTGTTATTTTTATTATTATTATCAGTTACTATTTATAGGTATTTGTTTAAATAGGTTTTTGGTTGCTATTGGCTGTTTTTGGTCCAAATCGGTTGCCATTGGTTGTTATTATTGCCTTTTTTGAAGTAAAAGTAGAAACGCTTCCGTGTTTTCCTCATTGTTAACCCAGCCTTCATCCACCTATACAATAATATATATATAATAATATGTATATATATATATATATATCTCTAATAACTATATATATATATATATATATATATATATATACTATATATATAATATATAACAATAATAATATATATATATATATACTATATATATATAAACAATAACAATAACCAACAATAACCAATTTATATATATATAACTATATATATATATATTTTGATTAATAAAAGAATATGCATATATATATATATATATATATATATATATATATATATATATATATATATATATATATATATATATATAACTGCTATATATATATATATATATATATATATATATATATATATATATATATATATATATATATATATATATATATATATATATATATATATATAAATAGATGTGGGAATCGTTATTAAAAAAATAGTTCCGTTATCGTTACTCCGTTACTCGGAAAAAGTAGTTCCGTTATAGTTATTCCGTTTCTTTGAAAGGAAAAGTAACGAAGTGCCGTTACTCCGTTACTTTTAGCTTTTCGATATGACATTAATTACGGTATCTTAGGCAATTTATTGGTTTGTGTATATTAAATTTTAACATTATCATTATTATAAAACACCCTCATGTGCGACCTAGGGCACTCCGAGACTTAGTCCCTTTGCATCCACCAACGATTTAATTGCACCAACTACCTTCTGCCATTCACAACTTTCTACACTCTGCATCATCCGTTCCCTTTTTCATCCAACATAGGCTATATACTAAATATTTAAACCCAGACACGTACTTGTTCCAGCTGCTCACCATCTAACATAACTTCACACCGAAGACTGTCTCCACTCACAACCATAACCTTAGTCTTATCTACGTTTACCTTCAAACATCTCCTTTTACACACCCTGCCAAATCTCTCTACCAATCCTCTCAAACTCTCAGATTCGCCACACAAAACCAAATCATCCCCATATAATAGGTAGGGCACCCTCCACTCTCTTCCATTCTCCATCATTCTAACCAAGATTGTGGAGTCGGAGTCGCGGAGTCGGGGAGTCGGTAATTTTGAAGAGAGTGGAGTCGGAGTCGGTAATTTTGAAGAGGGTCGAGTCGGAGTCGAAAAATTTTGAAACGACTCCACAACCCTGATTCTAACACCATCCCCTGCCATCCCACCTCTAATTCTTTCATAACCCCATCCATATACAAATTGTAACCAAGAAGACATAGCACATCCCTGCCTCACTCCGCTATTAATATTAAAACAATCACTTTCAACTCCATATATTCTTACACACGCTTCACTATCATCATATATACTTTTGATTCCATTCAGAACAACACCATATATCAATAACACCTGCCATAGAGCTTCCGTATTAATCATATCATATGCCTGTTTGCAAATCCAAAAAAAAACTAAATAAAATTTATTCTTCTCCTCCCTCATTTTCTCAATCATTTTTTTCAATGTAAAGATTTGATCCACATCCTCTATCAGTCCTTCACCACCTTCTTCTCTAATCAGTCCTTCAGTCACTCGACGCATTCTTTCGACCAAAATATAAGTGTATATCTTCCCTACTACAATTAATAAACTAATTTCCTATAATTCCTACAGTTACCCTTATCTCATTTACCCTTATATAAGGGTACTATTACTGCTCTCCTCCAATCCCTCGGAACTATGATCTCCATAGAGATTTTGTTACAAAACTTCCAAATTAAATCAATCACCACCATCTCTCTTCCGTTCTTGATCATTTCTATTTCATCTATACCTGAAGATTACCATTCTTCAACTTTCTCGCTCTACACATTACCTCCCTCCTTACTAATAACTTCATGGCCAAAAATACCTATTCCTTGCACCATCAAACCCACACATTCACTATCACCTCTTCATTACTGCCAACGTTATATGCAGATTTTCAGTGTTCCCACCACACTCTAGTCACATTCATCTCATCAGTTACCTATCCCTATTCATTATTCTATGCAGATTCCCCTTATATATCCTTTTATTCTATATATATATATATATATATATATATATATATATATAACTTATATATATATATATATATATAATATATATATATATGCTATATATATATATATATATATATATATATATATATATATATATATATATATATATATTATAAAAAGTTTTTTTTTTATCGGGGTGGTCAATTGTCTATCAAAATTCAAAAAAAGTCGAACAAAATGTAACGGACTAAAAGTAACGGAGAAAAAATAACGGAACTTATTCGGAGCGTTACAAAGAAAAAGTAACGAGTCCGTTACTCCGTTACTCAAAAAACTAGTTCCGTTAGTAACGGAGTAACGGATCGTGCCCACCTCTGTATATATATATATATATATATATATATATATATATATATATATATATATATATATATATATATATATATATATATATATATATAAATATATATTCCTTATAAAACCATAATCTTATATATATATATATATATATATTAATAAAATAAGAGGTATAGATCTAAAGTTCATTGTGTTCAGATGGACAATCTTAGGGGTGCTAGGTGTGAGAAGAATTGATAAAATGAGGAATGAACGCATTGGGGAGTTGTGTGGTGTGAAGAAAGGCGCAATTAGAGAATAAACAGTACACTGAGATAATTTGATTATATGGGAAGGGTGGATGATAGTCGGTTGGTTAAGCGGATGTATAGTAGCGAGTTTGCTGGGAATCGACCGGCTGAGAGACCGAAGAAAAGTTGATTGAGTCAGTAAAGGAATGCCTGGAGGAGAGGAATATGAGTTTGGCAGAGGCGAGAAGAAAGGTGCATAACAGGAGTGAATGGCTGGGTTTTTTTGAGGGGGTATGGTTGTGGGCTTTGCCAAGGGGATGAACCCCACACTGATAAGATACCACAGTGAGGGTCCGTCGCAGTCTCGTGAAGCCTCAAGGTCGATTTTTCAGATTGCGACGATTTCTCACTGGTGGTATAAAGGGAACAGTAAAAGGGGGGCTTTCTTTTAGGATTGCGCCATGTTCTACTACTTTTCTGTTCCGGTGCATGCTACGCACCTCACCCACAATCTGGGGATAGGAGGAAGATAATATATATATATATATATATATATAGTATTATATATATTTTTGCTCATATATATATATATATATATATATATATATGGAAATATATACTATAAAGATATATATATATATATATATATATATACAAAGTTAATGAGAATGTTAACGCTGTTAATTCTTAATCGTTAACAAAAAATTAACGGCGTTAATCATTAAAGCGTTTGTCGGTAAAGAATGTAACGAAAGTTAACGTTAATCGTTAACGTTAACCGTCTTCAAAAAATATGTAGGAATAGTCATAATAGTTGTTAATTTTCTTTTATTATGATTGCAGGCATTCAAATTATTTAATGAAAAAAAAATTATATATATATATATATATATATATATATATATATATATATATATATATATATATATATATATATATATATATATAACTTTCATATATATATATATATATATATATATATATATCTATATATATATATATGGTCAGACTTTACTTTAGGACAGGCGTGTAACTAGAGAACTACAAATGCTACACTAAAACAAATGACATTTTTGTAATCAGTGAAGAATTTTAGTTCAGAAAATGTAATAAAAATAGAAAAGTCTTAAAATAAGATTTTCATATTTATAATAATTTAAATACGATGTACGATAACTGCTCCAAAAAGTATTATTTCCGCGCCAAGGAGCACCACAGTTGCCAGAAATTGTTTTTTTTTTTTTAACTAAAGGAAAACCCCCGGGTAAACCGCAAAGATGGAAAGAGTCGGGGTCTCTCGGCCTACTGGTGGGCGACGGGGTGGACTTCGTACCCTCCTCTGTCCCCCGTCTGCTCGAGCCCTCTTAAAAAAAAAAAAATTCTCCTTTTTCTATGTGCAAACGAGAGCATGATGGCTTAATTTCTTGTATTGCAGAAACGTAAATAATACTTTTTGAAGAAGTTATCGTACATCGTATTTAAATTATTATGAAAGCTCAACTGAAAATCTTTTTATATTTTAAGAGTTTTTTTATTTTTTATTACATTTTCTGAACTAAAATTCTTCACTGATTACAAAAATGTCATTTGTTTTAGTGTAGCATTTGTAGTTCTCTAGTTACACGCCTGTCCTAAAGTAAAGTCTTACTATATATATATATATATATATATATATATATATATAAATACTGCTTTTATATATATTATATACCTACGGGTATATATATATATACAACTTACAGTTTTAATACAAATATGTATATTTTTATCAATTACAACGCTTTATGGGCCTACTTCTTATATTTTCACTAGTCACAAAAAAAGCAAGTTCAACAAGTAACGAACGAAAAAAGTTAATGACTCATTGAACGGGCAACAGTCACTATCTTTATTTTCTTCAGCGAACCAATAAGAAAGGAGAATACAGCATAAGAAAAACATGTTAGACATTACTAAACAGGATAATAACCGTGTAAAAAGATAAACACATTTTGAGCCATTGAGAGGAGCTTTTAGGAAATTTTGGAAAAAAAAAAGTTTATCTGTTATCGAAATCGAATCTAGTACAATTTTAATATCTGATAAGAAAATATTTTATAACCTCGTCGTAAATTAAGGTAACGTTTAACGGATGTAGGGGAAAAATTTAACTCGTTAACGTTAATTCACAAATGTAACTCGTTAATAGTCCGTTACTTCTTTTCGAAATTAACAAAAGCGTTAAAAGTTAACGAAAAAATTAATGAGTTAATTAACGGATTAACGCGTTAATACCGCTACACATATATATATATATATATATATATATATATATATATATATATATATATATATATATATATATATGCTTCTACCTCTTATACAAAAATATATACATACATATACACATAACATATATATATATATAACCTTATATATATATATATATATATATATATATATATATATATATATATATATATATTATCAGCTCTGGTATCAAAATACCAGAGGCGTACATAAATTCGCAAGTTTGCTAAATCAGGTAATATAATTCAGATGAAAAGACAACATGGCTCTAGAATGTATGAAAGTCGATTGAAGTTTTGAAATTGAAGAGCATTGAAGACTTTACTAGTTCAGTACATGTAGGATGTGCATTTTAGCTGTTAAGTATGAAGGAGTCAGAATTGGACATAGGAAGGGCGAGACAGTGTGGAAAGAAGGAATTAAATGACCAGAGATTTCAGAAGAACGTGTTCGTTATAATAGCAATTGTAAAATGTGAGTGACACAAAAGTTCTATGGGAAGAGATTGGAAAGAGGCAGTGACATTGAATAATTGCGGAAAGCCCTTGATTCCTCTTTTTCAAGGATAGTTGTATGAGTGAAGCCAACACAGATATGTAAAGCACCGTTAATACCAGGGCAAACGAAGTGGTTTAACCCAGCAAGTAGCTGGGGTGGTATGATGAAATTCTGAATGTGATTAACAACACAAAACATCTTAGAAAATTGCTTAGAGTGATAAATAATCTGGATCTTATAAGAAATATGACGAGAAAAGGAAATACCACGGACATTAAAAAGAGATAGTTTGAGTTGTGATTTTTCAATGATGTTACAGTTGTATCGGAAAATTATGTAGAGTACATAAGTGAAGAAACTTGAGTTTTTGAGGCATTGAAGGCAACTTAGACACCAGATACCAGAAAAATTAGAGGTCAGTTGCTCCGAGCCACCCTTCTAACTTCCAGTAGCTACTTTACTGGGATAGTACTACTTACTATTGCTCCTTTAAAATAAAAGGAGCAGGCCTCGATGTTTATTTAAGTACTCTGCAGCCCCTTGGCAAAAATTGATTCCGTCCCCTGGCTTCCCCTACGATTACGAAAAATTTAATGTTTATGGGAGACTTGGTTATTATGGAATTTTTTTTGCACCTACTCTAATAACTATAACTTTTGCAACAGCAAAGAGAATTTTGCAATTTAAAAATATATTTTACATTGTAAAGGCTATTTTGAGCGACAAGAAACGACCATTTCCAAGATATTATTTTTCATAAAAAAAAATTTCTATTATAGATTAATACTTTTACCTCAATTTGATAACATCTTCATTCAAGGGTAGTTCTATCTGTATTTTCATGTCGTAACTGTCAACAAATTAATAAACTTGTGTGTTTATTTTAAAAAAGGCTTTAATGTAAGTCACATTTTCCGCTCCCTCAAAATTGGCATGAGATTTGAATTTGGCCGACTAAAGTCTGAGCATGGGTTACTGCCTACCGTTGATCAGAAATGGAACATTATTTCTGCATTACTGAAAAGCTTCGGTAACTGCAAAAAATGATAGTAAAAAAAAAGTAGAGACCGTTAATCGCCTATGGGAAAAGCGCAATTCTGATAGTCTGAAAACTTTTTCTTCCCAAAATCCGTGTTTTCGTGGTATTCCTTAGTCACGGGCCCGCACATTAGGGTGAATTAAATTACCCTTTCCTGTCCTTTTGTATTTTATCCTGTAGCCTCGGAAAATATATTCAGGAATCTTCATTAACACCTAAACAGGGTCTTTTAAACTAAACATAAGTGCGCTGTCTTTGACTCTCTCTTATTGAATAAAATTTTCTTGTTGTTTTGGCTTCCTCTTCTTATTCTCTCTTGATGGGGTTCTATCAATTGACTGAAAAAAAAACTATTCTCTGTTTCCTTATTTCATTTATATATTTCAACCCTGAACATTTCTTGTACGCATCCTCCTCCTCCTCAGATGTTTTCGTATCATTCGTTCTGAATTCATATTTCAACTAGCCCTGGTTCCTGATGAATATAGCATGGCAGGCGGCCCTGCAATGGTATCCTTCCCCGGAAGGTGCTTCTAAGCCGTTTTGTCCCTCGTTAACTCCACTCTTGTGTTTTAATAAACTTACTCTTCCTCAAGTTGGAAGGCGTTTATATCAACCGATCCGAAGGAATGATAGCCGTCCTGAACCCATCTATCTATCGATCATATTTCTCACATTCATCCTGTCTTAAATCTATTGAATCCATATAATTTTCTATTCCTTGGCTTCATCTTTAGATTCACACCCTTTTGCTCCCATACAAAATGGAAGTCGCAACCGATGTTTTGGTGAAATCTTTTCTTATACCACTCTTCACCCTTAGGGCGCAGGGGCGTCTGAATTGCCATCGTAGAAGTTAGTTCAGGGGGACAGTGGGTGATTTGAGTCACTGCCTTTTCTAAGGCGATTTCAACACTGCTCAGGTTTTGAAGATAGGCCGCCTTCTTATTGCCCCATCTCGGGCAGCCTGTCGATGAAAGCAACTTTCTTTCCTTTCCTGCTTTTACTGTGAAATTCCTAGACACGTCTTTATCTCCTACCTTTTTTCTCTATTCATCAGACAACCTTATCAGCCTCTTTTTTCTAACGCGTTTCCCATTTCTATAACTGAAGTCAACAATTCTGTATCATTTCAAATCCGCCACATCTTTTGTATTTATAGTTGCCTCTTGACTGCAGACATTTGATTCTATTTTCCGGCATCTGGATAAAGATTTCCAGGTAGGTTGCCTCAATCTTACAAACTTTCACTTCTTGAAACGCAACATGTACAATTTCTCTTTTTCGAAAAAGAACCCTCCAGCCATTCTATCTTTTTTAAAGGTTTTATCGTCTTCCCTTGAACAAGCAAAACACAATTGGTCCAGTCATTAGACCAAAAAAAATCTTGTAAACCTCATATCACAATGGTTCCTCGGCGTTTCAGAGTACCTGAAATTTGTTTAGCATGAGACGATTATTTTTTCCTCCGGTTAGTTTCTTCAACCTTACAAGATGTCTCAGTAGCCCATGTATGGAGTACTGTCTTCACATCTATTGAGAGGGGGTACCAATCCATAAAACTTTTGGAATATGATCGAATCCAAAGCTAAAAATAAACTGATATTGTCATTACTTTCTGTTTTGCTTGACTGATATGTGTGGACGATTCTCTTTCTTTTCTCTTAATTCTCTATTCTCATTTCGAGTACAGCGGCAGTGTTTAGGGAACTGCGGCCCCATTCCACACTTTGACTTTCTCGTAGAAAAGGTGAATACAATTTTTAGCCTATAAATATTTTGTCCGGTATTACTAAATCACAGATTAGTTTGTTGGTACTCATTCTTTCCAGCCACCTTTACCATTGATTCTTTTCCATTTCTGTATTTCATACTCTATAAGATCTCCTCTAGTTGAAAGATTGTTCTGCCGCTCGTCTAAAAAAAATTTGTCGTGTGTGAGTGTGTCGAGTTCCCTTTCTGTACACTCCTCTAGAATAATGCCAAATGAACGCCTTCCCATTTTTCATTGCTTTTATTTAAAAATTATTGATAGAATGTTGATTTCATTAAAATTGAGGGGGCAGTTCTCCCAGTGTTGCCACTGATAATATATATATATATATATATATACTATATATATAATATATATTTAATTATATATATAATATAATATATTATATATATATATATATATTATATTATATATATATAAGTAACATTTGGATCATTAATATATTTAATTCTATATTCATCAAACGTTATTACTAATAATATATTAGTATTTGCTGTCATTTATCAGACATCTTCATTTGTTTGAAATACAATCTTTAATCGAAATGGACAATAATACTCTTCACGCTTAAACCGCTATACAGAACTAGCTGTGGTTTTCAAATGGGGTGCGCGCGCCCTTGGGGTGCGTCTCGAAATACCAGGGGGGTGCGCGACAAGAGCAAGGGAAAACCTTCCATTTTATTTTTTAGTATTCTTTATTATATATATTAATATATATACTTATATATATATATTATATATATATATATATGTGTGTGTGTGTGTGTGTGTGTGTGTGTGTGTGTGTGTAGGCAAGACCTCCCAAGTGGAGTATTTCATATGAAAACACACCAGCAATACAGCTGTAGCAGTGGGCTTACTTTTTACGCTACCCCAGCAGAGCTAACCCCTCCTATGGAGCTATTAACGGTGAAATAAATACGTTACCCCAAAAAAGATTTTGGTACCACAGAAGTTCGAGAGGACTTCCAACATGTGTGTTCGTGTGCGAGAAGAGAACACACTGAAAGCCACAAAAGTACGATCCGTGCACAACCAGCGCGCGCAACCAGCTCTAGCCTACTCGGTCATTCTGGCTCGGGTGGCGCCAATAAACCAATCAGCGCGCTGTATTCCGAGACTCTCGCTCTCAGCCAATTATATTGCTTTAAATTCCGGTTTTCGCTGGATTTTTGTGTTTTTTGACAACAAAATTGTTACTTGTGGAATTCGAAAGTAATGAAGTAGTTTTTCGCAACATTTTATTGAATTTTTTTCTATTTAAGGGCAGATGTTTAAAATCTTACAACCGTTGACAATTGATTAACTACTATATTATATATTATTATTATTATTATTATTATTTTATTTATTATTATTATTATTATATTATTATTATTCATTATTTATATTATTATTATTATTAGAATATAGATATATGATATATTATATATAGATATATTATTATATATCATATATAATAATATTATATATATATATAGTATATTATATATATATTATATATATATTATATATATATATTATATATATATATATCTTATATATTAATATGATATATATGGTGATAATTGTTTTAGAGCGAACAAATATATCAATCCATATCTCAAAAACTACAGAAGCTACAGCGAAAAGGAATACATTGTAGAGAAAATGCTGAGATCCAATTTTTAGGCGAAAAAATGTATAAAAAAAAAAAAAAAAAAAAAAAAAAAAAAAATAATTATATATACTAGTATATATTATATATATATATCTCAAAAATATATACTACAGCGAAAAGAATACATTTTTGGAATCCTGAGTTAAAATATGTAGATAGGGGAAAAATGGTAAAAAAAATAAAAAAATAAAAAAATATATTGTTAATAATCATAGTAATATGATTAGAGAGCCTATTATAGATGACCTTTACTTGGTTTACTCGTTTAAAATTAAAATAGACTTTCTGATTTAATTTTGCTTTTTTTCTTTTTACTAAAATAATTACCCAGGGATATACCTCCACCGATGGCAGGGGAGTTAACGGGGTCTCTTTCGGCCTTCCGCGAACTACGGGCGTGTTAATATATATATATAGATAAATATATATTATAATATATATATATATATATTATATTATATTATATATATATTATATATTAATAATATATATATATTATATTATATATATATATAGGCCAGCGTACGATTAGTATATCCGTCATATGTATCTTAAAAACTTTAATGCTACATTAAAACGGAATACATTGGTGGAAATGCTGGTCCAATTTTAGTGCGGAAAGCAAAAAAAATGAAAAAAAGATAATATCGTCCAAAAACTACACAATAGCTACAGCGTAAGGGAATACATTTTTGGAAATCCTGGTTGAAATTCACGATAAGAAAACTGTAACAAAATAATGATAATAAAAAAAATATTGTTAATATTATAGTATTATGATTAGAAGGCCTATTTGAGACCTTTTATTATTTATACGTTACTCGTTAAAAAATAGACTTTCTATTAAATTTTGCTTATACGGCACACTTAGGGGGCTCGAGCCAATGGGAACCAGTGGGACGTTTTCCATACCCGTAGGGGGAGCGGCGGAGGAACCCCCGCGATACCCAATAACCAATGAGCGGGGTCCGGAGGCCCTCCCCGGAGGGGGGGAATTAGTCCTACCCCGTAGTGTCCCCGAGCCGAGAGACTCCCCCACGACTCCTCGCCATCGGTGCAGCTATACCCCTTGTGGTCTTTCTTTTAGTTAAAAAAAAAAAAGCAAAATTTAATAGGAAATCTTATTTATTTTTAACGAGAAACCCAATAAAGGTCTCTTAGCAGCCTTTTAAGTCATCATTACTATATTATAACAATAATTTTTTTATTTATTTATTTTTTACATTCTCTTATGTGAAATTTTACCAGGATTCCAAAATGTTATTCCCTTTTCGCTGTAGCTATTGTTAGTTTTGAGATTTTTTTTTTTTTTTTTTACATTTTCCGCACTTCAAATTGGACCAGCCATTTCCGACCCAATGTATTCCGTTTTACTGTAGCCTTAATAGTTTTTAAGATACATATGAGAATACCTAAGCATAGACAAATATAATATTATATATATATATATATATATATATATTTATATATATAATTATATAATATATTATACTTATATTTATATGATATATATATATTATAATATTATATATATATATACTATCCATAGCAATCAGTAGTCACATCCAATTTACATGAAACTTTAAGGAAATGTCTTAAATCAAGCTAGACAGGTAAAGGAAAACTTGATAAAAAAAAATCGTGAGAGCTAACCAAAAGATACGGAAAAAAGTTATGAACGATTCTCCAATTTTTTATATTTTAGGAAAATAATTTGAAAGTCACACATTCGCTTTTGTATGGGGAATCCGTCCCCAGTACCCAGACCCTATGTAGTTAATTTAAAAAAAAAAGCTTCTTTAGTGAAACGCCTATCAAAACGTTGATTTGATAAAAATATTAGGCTATAGGATCATGAAAGAATTTTGGAACGTTGTCAATAAATTTTTGCAGGGTTCGTTATTGGATTTTCTGTAAGGTTCATGAAAATCGGCTTGACAATGTCCTCCATTAACAAATGTTATTAAATATTGAACTTGACAGACCCATACTTTTTTCTGAGTAATTTTTTTAATCTCATTTTAAGGCTTCTTTATATAAATATATATATATATATACTTATAATATATATCTATATATATATTATATATATTATATAATATATATATATATTATATATAATATTATATATATATTATAATATATATAAATTATATTATATATAATAATATATATATATATTATATATATATTATATAATTATACTATTATATGTCCAGCCTCGTAAAGAGCCACAATCCATATTTCTCAAAAATACAATAGCACAGGGGGAAAAAAGGAAACATTGTGGAATCTGGTAAAAATTTGTGCGGAAACTGTATATATATGTATATATATATATATAATAATATATATTAATATATATATTTATATATAATATTATATATATTATATATATATAATAAAACATACAACAGCTACAGCGAAAAGGAATACATTTTTGAATCTTTGTAAAATTAATATAAAAACTGTAAAAAATATAAAAAATAAATTAAATTAAATAATATTGGCTATTTTTTTTTTTTTAGAGCGGGCTTATATTATATAATATTATATAATATTATATATATATATATTTATATATATATTATATATATATATTATATAATTATATATATGTATATATATTATATATATATAAGATATATATATAATATATATATATTACTTGTAAGTATTACACGGCAAGTGGGCTCGAGCCGACGGAACGACAGGGGGGGACGGTTTTCCATTACGCCCGTAGGGGAGGGGGGAAACGCCCCGCGACACCAAAATACCCCCGATTGGGGGGAAATTAGTCTACCCCGTAGTCCGGAAGCGAGAGGGAACCCCCCGACTCCTTTGCCATCGGCTCATCGGTATTACCCTTGCCGGTATTCTTTAGTTAAAAAAAAAAGCTTAACTATACTAGAAAGTCTA
>JABUQX010102939.1:0-10774 GCA_015478945.1 Trachelipus rathkii | reverse complement strand
GGTTAAAATCAGTAGTGAATTTTTCGTTGAAACACATTACTGTTATTATAGGTTTGATTTTAATCTTGAAAAAATTTTTTGGCTTGTTTGTAAGTAGTTATTTTACAGTAGGCCTTACTTTCTATAATTTTACTATTTTTATTTTGCTTTTTGTTTATGAATGCTGGGAAATAGTGTAAGTATTTTTTTTTTTTCTTATGATTTTGTCACTTTATTTGTGTACTAATTGTATATTTTTTTTTTCTCATTTTTTTTTTTTCTTTTGTACAAATAGAATGCTTTTTTCCTTTTCGTGCAGTTAAGAAATATTGTAGTTTTGATATGAATAGTGAGATTTTAGTGTTTTGTTTTTTGGTTTTGTTTTTTTCATATGTTTTTTTTTTTTTTTTTATTATCTCTCAAATTATACTTGTATTATGTGTGTTTTTTACGTTCTAATCACTAGCCAATTCGAGCTTTTACTGTTTTTTACATCTATTTGATTATATTAGGTAGTAATTTTGATTGTTTTTATTATATTATTTAGATCGGTGTGTTAATCCTATTATAATACCGATGTCATGTAGAGCATATTTTTTGTAAATTTACCTTATCATATATGCTGACTATTGTGTGATGTACAATTTATATTTAATTTTTCTCAAATAAATATATCATATGGTAAAAACCCTTTTAATTATATAGATGTTATTATCACGATTTATTATAATTTTACGGACAATATTTAATATATTATTTTATTTATTAATTTTGAATACTTATTATTTATTATTTTTTATGATTTATATGATTTTTTATTTTTTTTTTTTATATATTTTATTATTTAATTTATTATTTTAATATTATTTTATACTTTTATATTATTTATTATTATTTTATTTATATTATTTTTAATTATTTTTTTTGATTTAGATTGTTTCTTGTTATAAAATTTGATTAAACTGTGATTTTAAGATATTTATTTATCTCTTTGATAATATATTTCATTTATGATTTAACTAGATATTAAGTATATTATCACTCATTTGGTGCGTTTTTTATTATGATTTTTAGATTTTATAGTATTTTATTATTTGCATTGTAGTTTTGGTCCTATACTTATAAGCTCTGGGTGAGCCGTAGGAATTACCGCGCAAATTCTATATAGCAGCGAGAATAGTTTTGAAATTCTCTTTGGTTTTATTTATATTTGCTTCGCGTATGTTTCTTTTTGTATCAATGTTTATCTTTATTTTCTTTTTATATTGTCTTTTTCTTTTTTATTTTTTCTTGTATTTTTATATGTTGTTATGGTGAATGAAGTTATTCACATTAAATTCTCCATCATCTATAGGTGGTCTGTCTATTTAGCCTCCTATCCATAGTGTGAGGTGGTTTTATATTCTTTTTCTTAATTTAGGTTTTTTCTTATGCCTCCTTTTTTTGTTTTTTTTTGTTCTATTTTTTCTGACCTTTTTAGTTGTATTTTCCGATATCACTATATTTTTGATTTTTCTTGATTTTATTATTCATCTCTTATCGACTTTTCTTTTGTTTTTGCCATCTTGCTCGTTGGGAACTCTCTAGTCCCGGTTGTGTATTTATGTCAATTCTAATATATTATTATTTATTCTTATCGATTCTTCTATCATAAAATATTTATTCCGTGTTATATTCTTTCTAGTATATATTCTCTCCAAGTACAGCTTATATCATTTTTTTCTTTATAATATACTATATTATCTATGTTATTTTCTTAATATAATTTAAATCTCTATATTATAACTTTTATTATGATACATGTTATAATATATATCATCTTTCCCTTCTATTATCAAATATATTATTTAATCCTAGTGTTATTTTCCTTCAATAAATGTTTCCAAATACCACCCTAATTTTTGTGGATATGTTAAAAAATAAAATGTGTTAATAGATAGGTTGTCCTTATTTGACATTAATTTGGTCTTTTTTCTTTTTCATCTCATCTGGCAACCCCGATTGGTATCTTTCAGTTCATTTTTTGCCGATTCAGTGGACTAATATAATTTTTTATTGCTAGGCCTGAAGCGCCTACGTGCTCTGGCTGATACATATCTTGAGTCGGAATATGTAACACAGGATTATTCAGAATTAAAGATTTATATACATTGAGTTTTCAGAAGTATAGACATTATTTATTGTTTTAAACAAGTAGGTGCCTTAGCAGTTTTTGATATTAACGGTGTTTGATGGCTTCTGTAAAAAGGTGAGCGGCGCTAAGATACCGGAATGCAAAGAGAAAAAGGAGGAAAGGATAATGAAGTGTCTTCTAAAATACCAAGAGTTAGACTCTTCTTTATCACACAGAGCAATATGACATCAATATCGTGAGTGTCGGTACATGAATTCTGATATATTAATTTTGCAAAAATCATTTGATGTTACGATAACACGTGGGTTAACGTGAAAAACTTATTTGCATCGGACTTCTTACGTTTACTGTCGAGTAATAGTATAGCAGGTTAGACCCTAGAAAACAAAATATTTTTTAGATGTGTTCAAAGTATATAAAAGTAAGTTAAGAAACTTCTCAAATTCCATTGAAAAAAATGGGATATTAATCAAAATTTTGAATGATTTTTTAATTCTAAGAGATATTTATTCCCTGCAGTAGATTTTTAACAAAATCCTTGTTTGAAAGAAAACTTTTGGAAAAGTTTTTTGTGCAATGTGACTATTTAGTATACTCTAACAGTCAAGGATCCGTTTCTTTTGTGGTTCGTGTAACTTTTTTGGAGGCGTGTTGTATCTCCAGTTATGTAAACAGAAGGATTTAACGAGTTGTGAAGCATGGCAATTCAGATCGACTAACATTAAAATCCTCGTTCGCCATCGTGATTTATGTTGATGCTGAAGAGACTAAATGTATTCAGTTATGTAGAGTTTGTACAAGCAGCTGCTCGCTCAATTAGAGAGAAGGAATATTTGAAGAATGCTCGCTACAAGAGTTATTGCGTGTTATTAAGAAACTTTTCCTCGTGGGTTCCATTTCCGAGGCGATGATGAATAATAGCTCTTGGTCGAAATGGAAATTTTATGATTTGTCTGTTTTTATTGCGATTTGATCTTTTTTTACACAATCACCTATCACATGTCAAAATTCTGGCAAAGGAAGCACTTCTTATTATTCACATAGCAGTTCGAAGAACTTTTATCATTATCGCATAGAAGGTAACTTAATCAGTTGAAAATAGTGATATAAAGAAATTCAGGAAAGTAGTATTTATCTATTATGGTATGATTCCATCCAGACATTATCTCTAAAGAATCAGCTGAGGCTTATCATCGATATGTAGCAAGAGGGTACGCCTAAAGAACGCTTTTTTAGGATTTATAAAAATCCTGGTTATAATGGTAAAGAACTAGCGGAAACAGTGATGAGTTTGCTCAAAGCAAATGAATTAGACTACAGTTGTAGGGGTCAAACGTATGATAATGCTGCTTAATATGTCAGGAATATATTCTGGCCTGAACCCATAATTAAAGAAGCACCATTTCTAGCACACATATCACCTGTTCAGGTGATTTCCTTATTTAGTGGGATCTAGCTTCCTGCCACATGTTGTAAAGCAGGCGGTTTCTTTTTTTGCTTTGCTCAGAATCTTGTAGAATTTTTCTCGGGTCTCTTTTTACGCTCGATGGGCGTATCTTGACGCTTTATCCTTCAAAGAACTATCTTCAAACACTATGTGGGACACGGTGGTCAGCTCGAGCATTTCAATTGTAAAAAGTTCTAAACAAATGTTTGGAAGCTATTGTTAAAGCTTTAAACCTCTGGGTCTGAAGATAAAAATGAGGAGACCAGTCATTCAGCAGAGGCAAAGGGAAATTTGAAAAAATTGGGTTCCTATGAAATATCTTTATGTCTGTTATATGGGAACCAATACTTGAAAATATTTGATTCTGTATTTAAAATTGCACATCGAAGATATGGATTGGCACCGTTATTATTTGTCACAATTCCGTGTAAGTTTGGTGAAATTCAAGAAGCAAGTAGGTAAGAAAAAATCCTACCGCTCCTGAAAATTGAAAATCTTACAAAAAAGAATCACATATTTTATCTAAACTAAGATCTGAGGAAAAAGAAAATTATCAAATATGCATCTTCAAGCAAGCTTTTAATACTTATATTAGATAAACTGTCACAGATTAATGAGGGAAGTTTTGCATCATGGAATTTTAGAAGAGTTTATTCTTTTCAAATCCCTACCAAAACACCGACCCAGACGACATCATAAATCAGCTAAATTGATTACAAAAAATCTATTCGTATCCGACTTAGAAGATTTGGAGCAGAATGCTTCACTTAAAATGTGTTGCTTTTAGATGAGGGTAATGGCAGTAAACCTTTTGTCCCAACTTAAACAATATTTAATTATACTACAAAAGGCTTGATGCTATATCAAACCCGATATTGCATTAAATGTATTATTTTATTTTTATATGATTCAAAATGCTCAGCTGCACGATCATTCTCCACACTTAGAAGGTTAAAATATTATTTACGTTCGTCCCGTCCCAACAGCTCGTTTTGTTCATCTTGCATGTAGTTGCTATGAAATGATTTTCACGTAAAATTAGATACGAAGATATTAATTGACAGATTTTGCTAAACGAAAAGGCAAAGACGAAACCTGTATGAATCCATTAATTTGACTTGTAGATGTAATAATGTATAATATTGATAATATATATATTCTATATATATAATTTATATAATTATATATATATATATATTATATATATTATATATTATATCAATAATATATAATTACTAATTTATACTACTATTTATATCATATACTATTTCTATAATTATATATGTATGTTCTCATATCTAATATATTATATATATAATTATTACTATAATATAATATATACAATTTATTATATATATTATATATATATTATATATATATTATGTCAATAAAAACTCATGTATATTTTAATATATATTATACATATATATTTAAGGGGCTCGCATAAATTTTTGCCATGCGTCACATAGAGATAGATACATGTGGCCCCTGTGTGTGTTAATATATAAATTTATAACTATACAATGTATATATATAAAAAAGAATTCATATTATATATAATATATATATAATAGTATATTATATATATACAATAGCGTATAATATAATATAATATGTATATATTATATTATATTATTATATATATATAGTTATATATTACTATATATATATAAAGTATAATATAGTATATATATATACTCTCAGTTTCAAATGTTAGTTTGTAAAACCTATAAAGGCTTTTAATAATTTAAGATAAAAGATAGTTATATATCATAAGTTTTTAGTCTTATGTCAGAATATGTTCTGTAGTTTAAAATTTATCATTTACCCAATTTCCATTTACCTATTTCTGTATTGCATTTTTAGAGCAAGATTTATCAAATTGTATTTTTGTTAGGGGTAGTCATTTTGGATATCAAAATATTGTTTTATTCAAATAGTCATTAGTAATGTTTTTTTTGTTTTTTTTGTTTTTTTTTTACAGATAAACCCACCGCTCACGGCAGAGCTTTAATCTTGAAGATGTGTACTCTTTTAAAACGTACCGCAGCAGGACGGAGCCAAGCCGCAAGGAGAGAATAGCTCCATTCTCCCACCCGACTAGTTGCGACCTGGGAAAACCCTCGCTTTGTTTCGGCGAAGTTGCTCTACCCACTTGAGCTATCGGGCGCTTTTTTATTATAAATATAATATTAATTGTTATAATAGGTATATTATAATATATTATATGTATTATCATATATTATTATATATAAATTAAATATATATATATAGTAGATATTATATAATATATATGCAATTTAAATATTTATATTTAATATTTAAATACATGCATAATGTAAATGCGTATAGAATAATAAAAATTGATTAACATAAAGGAAAAGAAAATTTAAAATTATTTTTGATAAAGTGGTAACAAAATTTTATATAAGTACCAGTTATTATTTTATCTTAATTATTAACTATTATCATTATTTGAAACTACTTCAAAATTTTAGTTTGAATATTAATAAAGTATAAAGTTCTACGTCATTAGTCAATTTTATATAAATTTTATTACCACAATTCACTATATTAAAAATTTTCATTAACATACACTATAGTATTATTATCATTATTCACCATTATCAATCACCATGACCATGTCCAACTATGTTTGTTATATATTTCACTAAATATTAATATTATTTCTATTATCATATTCCCAATATTAAAAATTATCATTAACAATTTATTATCGATTATCATTATCACTACAATTCACTGTATATTACTATATTGGATATGTTAAACGATATAATCACCAACGAATTCGCGGAAAAAATAAAATGTGACTATTAAGGGTTTGCCAGCCTCCTCGCTGCGATACCAGGAAGAGAATTTGGAAAAAATGTTTACTTTCATATGACTCGACGAATAGACTTGGGAAAGGCAACTCCCTGATTTACAATTTTACTTATTTTAATTACTTCTTATTATTTTTATTTTTTATTTAATACATTAAATTATCCAAAATAGCCAAAAAAATGATTTTAAATTTGGTTGCTCCTTGAAACTTTTTTCAAAGAAGTAAATTAAAAAATTGTTTAAAAATTTTTCCCCTTTATCGCCGATAATCTTAATTATGTGATATTATAATTAAAAAGTAAATACATGAACAGTTAAAATATGACATATATTATCACTATATATAACATAAAATAATTTTAAATTTTTTTCGCTATTTGTAAATATTACAGTTACTTTTAAATAAAATATTCTTATCCTATTAAAATTTTTTCAATTCTTACTTTGATTAATCTAGATCCCTTTTCTCTTCAAACTCCTTTGAAATACAGGAGCACCCCCCGTACCCACCGGTTCGGTTTCAATGGTTTCATGTATCCGGAGCGGAGATCTTTAAAAATGCCGGAACTCCGGCCATAGGCCGAGCCGGAGCCGGAGATACGGTGCACCTTAATATATAAATTATATATATATATATATATATATATAGTATTATATATTATATAATATATATTAGTATATTTAAATATATATATTTATAATATATATAGTATATAATAATATATAATATTATATATATATAATACTATATATATATACCTTCTCATGCCCGTTGGTCCACGAAGACTTAAATTATTTACAATGTGGCCCTACATAAAAAAAAAGTTTGCCTATGCCTGGTATAGATGAATGGTTTAGATGAATGGTTTTTAACAAACTGCCAGGGGTCAGCGAAAGCTTTAAGTAAATCTAAAATCTTTTGCATTCAATATAGAAGAAATTAATGAAAGAAAGAAAGCATGAAAGAAAAGGAAACGTTGAACAAATTTCTCTTGCCTGCTTGTGTAAAACTTTGCTTTTCTAACAGGTTTCGGACGTTTCAAAGCATTGGAAAGCATAATATCATCTTTACTTGATACAATCTTACTTTTTTAGTAACTATATGAATATAATATGTTCCCTTAACTGCAGATATTAGAAGACCCATCATGAGAAACTTTAATTCATAGTTTCTTAACCTGGGCGAAAGCGCCCTCTGTTAATTGCTGGGCCTGATTTACAGGGCAGTAAGCTCTAGGGGGCGCTGAGCTGAGGTAAGCTAACATAGTAAAATGAAATTATCTTCAAAAGCAATTCTATTATATATGACAGTGATGTTAATATTTACTTAAATTAAACGAGAGATAAAGACAATACATGTTAAATTATTTAGTCAATAAAGTGAATTTAGTCACATTTCCTGCCTCTTCCAAATAAAGGGCCGTTGGGCAATATAACTAGTTGAAAGCGGGCGATACACAGAAAAGGCTAAGAAACAACTGCTTTAAATAAATATTTGATGCATTTTAGGGTTTTAAATTGAATTAATTCTTGGTGGTTCGTTGGAAAAAAAAGGGATCCTCGAGGGATTAATATTTAGAGGAGGTCCCTGGAATAAAAAAAAATATTTTAAGTGGGTCCTTGGTAAAGCAAAGGATAAAAACCGCTGGTTTAGGTAATAAATTTTTAGTTTTTAAGGAAAGGATTTTGTAGAATTTCGTTTTTAACAACTTGTGGTAGTGAGTTGTAAAGGATCGCTGCTTTGTTGCTGTGTGGCTTTCTGAAATTCGACAGAATGGAGCTTTGACGCATGAATTATTCGTAAATTTATTTGATTTCCTTCATGCCTTGCCTGGTTGCCGCGAAAATTAAGAAACAAAAACTTGCAGGCATTATTATTATGGATGATTTTTTTTGTATTTCTTTTAGTAGTGATAGATTGGGAAAGTAATTAAACTGCAATATTATTAGTTTTTAAAGAAAGGTTATGTATGACTATAAAAGTCCCTTGTAGCTCTAATAAAGCGAATGAAGTGCTTTTGATTTGCAATTAAAGGATGGTTCCGTATTCATGAAGACAATATTGTAAATATGGGGTGTATCAATGCATAAAATATCTTCTGAAGAATGAAAAGAGTAAAGATATTTTCAATTTTATTAGTACATACATGTATCTGACCGATATACTAACTAGGTTGTGAATATGTTCTTCAAACATCAATTTTTCATCAATTACCCAATGTAACAAAATTTCAATTTTTTTTTTTGTTTATTGCAGTTTTTTTTAGTCAATTTTCTGTGGTGATTTAAAATATATAATCAGTTTTCCTGTATCATCAACCCTTACAGAAATACACTGATATTCAAGATTAGTATATATATTGTAATTATATTATTAGAACATATTGTAATGTTTCATTTCCTCCACTAATTATAACTGTTACATATTTCATTTTTCTTTCAGACAGATAGCTAATTAATAAATATATTGGTAACATTTTATGATAGCTACTAGAGTAGGCAAAAATTTACCAGATACTTTTTGTTATAAGTGTGGTCACTATATTGACCAAAAGCAAGTATCCTATAAGATCGTGGCAGGTGCCAAATTCAGCATAGCGTACAGACTTTATTTTGGAATGCCCATAGGTGACCAGGACAAGTCATGGGCAGTTCTCGTGACATGTGGAAGCTGTCAATCTACTCTAGAAGCATGGCTACGAGGTATTGGAAGAACCATGCCTTTGCCATTGCCAGAGTCTGGAGAGATCAGAAGAACCATCATGACGACAGCAAAGTTTGAATGATTGATATTATAAAGTATAGAAAAGGTAAAGGAAGACGAACATGATGACAGCTTACGAGTACCACAACCATCAGAATATGTAAGTATATTTCTTCTCATATTTTCTAACCGTATTACTTTTGATTTACATGAATGTTAAAGTCGTTATATCTTATAACGTATTAATGCTCCTAAAAATGCATGCTATACTAATGCCAATCAAGCCCTTGGTGTCGTTTCTGTATGTACTTACCTCTCCCTTTGCCGACAGAAGATACAATGAATATTTCATCTGAAGAGTCAACATGTAGCAGTAACGAAGAACCTCTTCGGAGCGTCACTTTCCAAGTCAGAGTGAACTAGTTGATTTGATCATAGATTTAAATCTCACAAAGTCAGGAGCTGAATTGTTAATATCAAAACTGGAGGAATAGTATCTTCTATGGGAATCTACTACTGAGGAGTTTGAAATCTATTATCATGCTAGAGGTGAACATGCTTTTGTAAAGATGTGGATGGTTTATTTACGGTTGTTGGACTGAACCATGATTCTGCAGAATGGCGGTTTATCATATACAGCTCAACACGAAGTCTCAAAGGAGTGTTGCTACATAATGAAAATCGGTATCCATCTTCACACCTTGCACACTCGGTACAGAAGAAAGAAACCTACGATAATGTTAAAGAACATGTTGACACAATACGCTATGCTGATTTCCAGTGGAATGTTTGTGGTGATTTCAAGATGCTTGCCTTCTTGCTTGGTTTGCAAGAGGGATACACAAAATATTCATGTTTCCTTTGCCTTTGAGATAACAGAGCTGAGGATGAACTTGGTGTGAAAGTTCAGTGGCTACCGCGAGTTGAACTATAGCCAGAAGAGTTTAGTGTTCTCAGACCGCCGTTAGTCGAGTCGAACAAAGTTTAATTAGTTCCACTTCATATTAAACTTGGATTAGTAAAACAACTTGTGAACGTCTTAGATCATGGAGGAGAAACCTCTCAGAAAATACGTCTTATGTTTCCCAAATTATCTGACGCTAAGATCATGACTGGCATATTGGTTGGACCCCAAATAAATGAAATCTTGAAGTCAGAGAATTGTAAGATCGATGGCGAGTATTGAAAGAGAAACTTGGTGTGCAGCTCGTGGTGTATCTATGGATTCCTAGAAATCACAAAGATCCTAACTACAAACAGCTGGTAGCAAAGCTTATTGAAAGCTTCAAGGAACCGGGTTGTCATATGTCCCTAAAGGTACATTTCTGGCATTCACACCTAGATTTCTTCCGCGAAAGCTTAGGTGACGTCAGCGAGGATCAGGCGAGAGATTTATTGCAACAATGGAAAGAAGATACCAAGGGCGATGGGATACTGCCATGATGGGAGACTATATATGGTCTCTATTCACTTTAGAAAATCTCGATCTTCAAAACACTTTTAATTTCAAGAATGGTATTGTCATCAAAGCATTTACAATGTCATAATGATATTGTCCTTTTTTTTAATGTTTGTTTTACTTCCCAAACACCTTCCAATAAAGGAAAACACATTTAATGTTGTCATATTTATCCTAATAATATTAAAATATATCACGCCAACA
>JABUQX010102938.1:17500-40356 GCA_015478945.1 Trachelipus rathkii | reverse complement strand
ATGAACATGAATATCCACATTATTATTTAATAAATTAGGTCTATTTGATAAATAACATCACGTAACTTCCAATTGACATTACAATTTCCACTCACCTGTCAACGTCTTTTTAGAAATCTAACAAGATGACTTCTTAATCCATAAGGTGGTGAATTCACAGAATTATAAAGCATACGGGCTATTTGTTGTTTAATTTGACTTTGGGGACAATGTAAATTTCATTGATTTCCATTGATTTTAAACATTAACATAAAAAAACTCAGGATCAACAAATGCTAATATTAATACAATGGCTAGAATAAATAGATGTAAACATATTAGTAATATGAGTTAACTTATTAATCATTTCAATAAATAAAGAATAAATGAAAAGTGTTTCGGAATGACTTTCGAATATATACCTAAAGACAAAACTTTTATATACTTTATAGACGTATCGGTCCATATCAAACGTATGTACCATCACCACATGTTCATTCTGAACAAATGAATTCTAAACTCTATGAAAATAAAAAAGAATGAGGGGCGTTTCCACTACCCCTCACATATATATATCCATTTTGCTTATGGTATGTATGACATTCCAGTGCTTAATGGTTCGCCTTTCTGTTCTGTGCTCATATCCACACTCATCCTCCATACAACATCTTAGAGACACCACC
This sequence comes from Trachelipus rathkii, assembly GCA_015478945.1. Lineage (NCBI taxonomy): Eukaryota > Metazoa > Arthropoda > Malacostraca > Isopoda > Trachelipodidae > Trachelipus > Trachelipus rathkii. The sequence continues at coordinate 39,694 of JABUQX010102938.1, read as the reverse complement.
TTTTATCAATATATCATATATACATACATATATCCACACCCCTCTTCTAGACAACATCTTACAGACATCCCTAATATCCCTATGTGTGTGGGGAGAAAAAATTGCCCTTTTCGTATGTCCTGCGATATACGAGGCGACTAAGAGATGATGGTAGTTAGGTTGGCTGCCCACTACTACCACTTATCTTTTCCAGGAATGCTAATGCATGCCTCGGAGAAGGTCGTGTTCGCCGTAAACGGCCTTCTATCTTTCGGCGAAAATGTATGAATCTTATGGGTACATGGAATGTCAGAGGACTAAATGTTGAGGAGAAGAGGAGAGAGGTGATGGATGTATTTAGAAAGGGCAAATTTGATTTGCTCGCTGTTGTAACGGATTTTCCTTTACGTTAAAAAAAATCTAAACTACAATAATTTGAAATGAATTGGTTGTGAGGCTGCCTTCCAGGATAAATAAAGGGGATGAAAATGACAAACACGTACACCTTAAAATTTATTACAAAAAAATATAAAAGTGAACCAACACCAATCTTACAATTAAATCTTAATTATTTAATTAACTGTGCACGACCTCTCTTATATTACTTTAAATACTGTAAATAATTCCTATGGAAGGAAAAAAATATGTACATGAAAAATCAATCAATCAACAATCATCTACAATCATTCACTTTCGCTCACAACAAAAAATGAAAGTGATGGATGCCGCGAAACAAAAAACACCAAGGTAATAAGAACTGAAAAGAACCTACTAACTACTGACGTTGTCAGAACACCCATCACTCACTAAAACAATTATTCTCCCCCTTCATAACACCCTCGTACATGATATAATTGAAAATACCCAAAATAAAATATGATACAAAAAAAACAAAAAAAAAACTACCACTAAGGGCAGCTCACCACATCCCTCCCACCTAAGTTTGTATCATATTTACCCAACAATCCTATCCATCTATAACGCCTTTGTCATCACCCAATCATACTCTTTTACAGCACCTTTACTCCTAGTATACAGCTTCTCATATTCCATCACTTGTTCACTTTGTTTATTCTCACCACCTTCCTCTCTTTCATCACTTACCTCCACTACTTCATTCACACTTTCTTTCTTAAGTAACCGCTCAGACATCTCGGCAATCTCGTTATCAATCTCTCGCATTCTTGCATTCGCCTTTATAACGTTTACTACCTCATCCAATTCCACACAAAATTTACTCAAATCATCCACTTCCATATGCACACTCCTATCTCTGATATCTCTCAATCCGGCCAACACACTCTCGCTTTCATCCAATGGAAACTTGCAAACAGTATAAGTACTTTTTCTCAAACTCTGTTCATTACTCCCATATTCCCCATTATCCCACCAAAATCCTGAAAAATACTCATCATTCTCATTATCATCGTTAAATAACACCTTTAGTCTACTCACATTACCCAATATTCCTCTTTTACGCTTCTTTTTCCGTCCTTTCCACTAACACTAACTCTTTCCCCTTTAACCACAGGATGGATCTTTAAATAACCCAGGGTTCTCTCCACGGCCTCAACTGTACCTGATGGGCCCGAAACTCATTCATACCACTATCGTTCTCACCCTCCAACACATAGCTAACCCCATTAGGCATAACCCTTTTCACAATATACGGCCCTTCAAATTTTTCTCTCATCTTACTCACATTCAACCGACCTTTCTCAATCACTTCCTTTAAAACCTTATCCCCAACCTTAAAACTGGCAAACTTTAAACTACCCTTTCTTCAAACATCCCCATCACTCTCAGGCAACCCCAATCTAGGTTTCAAAAATTTCTCAAAATTCAACACATACATACATACAAGAAGACATACTAGTTACTCTATGCACAGTCATATTATAAGCCCACAACACTCTTCCTAACCAATGATCCCAATCATTCTCTCTTTCACTCATCATTCGTAACATCTCACTCAATGTTCGAATTGTTCTCTCCGCTAACCATTCGAAACTAGGCATATATGCAATCGTTCTTTCACATGTTCAATGCCCCAATCACTCAACATTTGCTCAAACGCCTGCCCTACAAACTCCGGTCCATTATCACTCAACATTCGCTTCGGTTTACATACACACCTCGGCAACAAAACTTCCCTTACCACCCTAGCCACATTCACACTAGTCTTATTCTTCATCGGCACAGCATACACAAACCCACTTTTGTGATCCACCATCACCACCATTCCTACATACCCACTTGCAGTCACTTTCAACGAAACACAATCTATCACTACTAACTCAAAAGGTTCATTCACATCCATTCTTAACACAGGGGGTTTCACATACATTCTCTGATACTTTCCCTTCTGACACTCCTCACAAGTAGTTGCAACATCATTCACTATCTTTCTTAACCAGGGATTAAACACACTCTTTCATTTTTTGAAGTTTGACGAAGTGATTTTTGATTTTTGTGCAGTTGAAGGTATTTATTATTTATTTATAAAATGACTTCAAGCAAAAAAAAGCTTAACTTTAACGACCAGTGGTTGGACGTCAAACTGAACCTTGGTTCATTCCTGTTCACAGATTTACAATATCTCGTACTTAATATTATGGAAAGATTTCTTAAGTCCAGTAAAATGCCTGCTACAACCAACAACTAAGCTTTTTGCATTAGATTTTACATGACAAACTCATCATATTACAAATCAAAATGACGGAAAAGATATTAGAAAGATGTCTCTGAGAACAAGGCCTGTCCATGGCTCTCATCATCTGATCCTGTATAGTTTTTCATCATGCCGAACAAGTGGAAACAAAGATTGATTTATTGCTAGAGGGCATTGTTACACCAATAACCGAATCACAGATTCTGTTTCCTGAAGAAAGAAAAAGAACTATACTTACTTTGCAGTGAAGCCATTCTACCCTTGAAATTAAAATTCAAATAATCTTTTGGCATGCTGATTGTCCGTTGCTAAGAGACTTTGATTGACGTTTTTTTTCTTCTATAGCACCTGAGAATCCATGTTATGCGGAATTGTGGCAATTATAAATTAGGACTGATATTTTCGCATGAAATGCGACAGTGGAAGGAGAGGTTTTCTATAAATTAAGCAATTTTAGTGGAGAATCTGAAAGAACATTATCGATTTCTCAAAGAAACAGTGCACAATGCTATAAGATCTCATGAAAGTATTCATAAAGTCCTATCCACTCAAAATATGTTGACAAATGTAGAGCTGCATAGGAGATATGAAGAAACATCTTAAAGAGTCAAAAAGAAAGAAAAAAGAGAGAATAAAAAGGTTGAAAAGAATATTATCCATTACAGATCAATAACTTGAAGAGCAGAGAAAGTTGTTAAAACTGAAGGCTTTAACAGAAGAAGATGCTATGAAATTAAAAATTCAAATGCTTGAGAAGAAAAAGACAAATTAATTCCAAGTTTTATATTTTAAACTTTTGTTATAGCTAGCAAAAGCATCAAAGTATGGCTATTAAATGTATGCATTTAATTTATACTTTGTCATAAATAAAACTGCTTCTTTTGAGATATAAAAAAGGAGTGCTTTGGACGGTTATGGGTAAGGTATAGGCTGATTACTAAAAAAAAGTATGTTTTTAAATTCATCCATGATGAACAATTTCTAAGTAAATTTTAATTCTGAATTTATGAACTGTGCACATGAGCCTCCTGCAATAATAATTAATAAGATATTTTATACACCAAAAATAACGAACACGCTGGTCAGGGAAAATTTGCAGATTTGGTCAGGGAAAGTCAGGGAAATCAAATTCAAAATTTTAGTGTGAACCCTGGTCAACGGTTTGGTCATCCCCGAAAATACTGTAAGGGATCGGATGACATATGCCCAATCTGCGGAGAATTATTTCACTTGTGAAAATACCCCTTACTGTAGAAACTGTGGAGGACCCCCAAGTGCTTCTTCCTCAAATGCCCGTCTTACCTGTTTGAACAGGAGGTTTTGGAGTTATGCACCATACATAAATTGAGCAGGAGGGATCCTTTACGCCAGCTCAATGAAAAATATCAGACAAATCAAAGTCAATCTTACGCCTCAATTACAGCTGCCACCACGCCTCCGCGTGTTAAACCGCTAACACATCCCCATCCTTCCAGAACTCCTCTCCTAAATTCCAGTGAAACTCAGGCAGTTACTGCAACCTGTCTGCTTGTATTGCCTACACTGCCAACTCCTCAAATAGTACAAAAGCAGCCCTTGATTCAATCCCTCGTCCAAAAAGCCATCAACAACCCTATCCCGAGTACTAGCTCTCAACAAACCAGCAATGAAACTAAGCTGGTTCATCCATACAAAGCTTGGAAAGCATTCCTGCCAAGACACATTGTTTGGTTTACCAAACTTATGCAAGAGGACGGTCTCTTTAACTCTTAATTTGAATTCCACTATTACTTAAATCCCTGAAAAAGATGTCTAAACACACAGAAGAGAATAGTCGCCAAGCTAAAGATTATTCATTAAAATATAGAGCATCCAAATTTTTAAACAAAAAGATAGCAACCCCAGACGTAAAAAATGCAACTCAGAAGAGACATAGCCATAAATCTACTCCAGAGACAAAAGCAATGGCTTCAACAGATTGTATTCAAACAATCACAGCTAGTGAACAACCCACCAATCAACTTTCTAATAGTTTGCAAGATAATTCTAGCTCTTCTGAATCATCCAATAACTCTTCTCCCAAATTTTCTATATCAGCACTCCCTAAAAGATTCTATACCCTAGCAGATGAAACGGATAACAGCTCCCAAATGGAGCTTGATGTGATGACCCATTCTCTTTCTAATGCTTCCTGCACCTCCAAGATAGGTGAATGGAAAACTGTTCAACGTAAATGTCGCAAACGCTCAAAGCGTTCTGGGTCTGTTGGAGGCATGAAAGGAGACTCAGAGGTCCCCATTATCCAATCAAACTATCCAATCTCCCAAAATCACTCGCGTGATGAATTACTGGCAAAATCTCCAGTATCAGACCTTGCCAATCCATCGATTCCTATACTGGAAACCAATATCACAACCTCAAATCATTCTCAAATAGGCAATACCATTCCGGTGACACCTTCCTTCCCCATTTCCATGGAAACAACTCTATATCCCTCCCACATTTCTGAATCTACTTGCTTAGCAGATACTGATACCGCTCTCCTTAATAAATATGAGCATTATGGTTGCTCTTCTATTGACCAACCAAACCCACATAACAAGTTGGACTTGTTTGAACTCAACTTGTCTCGCATTCATGGTGAAGCCCTTTCACCAAATACATCTGAAAACTCCTTCTCAAAAGAGGTCATACAACCTAAAAAATCTCTGTTGTATGACTACTCTTTACCTCCAGGATATGTTGCCCCTCCTCGCAGAGATCCACGTCTCAACCTTTCCTCTCCATCCGAACCCACCTCTTACACTACCCCTATTCACATAGAGACAATTGTCTCTAAAAGACTATCATCATAATATTTATAACAACTCAGCATGGCCACTTTCCTTCAATGGAATTGTCGTGGAAACCACTCTAATTTCAAAAAATTTGTTCAACTAATAAACATATGTACACCAAAGTGTATATGTTTGCAGGAACTTCGACTATGTCATTGCAACCTCTAGAGAAAGAGGTGACAAGATATGGGAGGTGGAGGAATACTCATTCACAAATCTGTCCCCTATTCTCCAGTCCCTCTCCAAACTAAACTTCATGCAGTGGCAGCACAAATTCACTTGTCCACCGACTTTACTATCTGCTCGATCTACTTGGCTCTGAGTAGTGAATTTACTAAGGTTGACTTAACTGATCTTTTTAAATAGCTCCCTACTCCGGTTGTTATACTAGGAGACTTCAACCTCCTCCACCCCTTATGGGGTGTCTCTGTCACTTCATCAAAGTCCAAGATCCTAATAGATCTCCTAACCCCCTTTTCCCTGGGACGCCTTAAGTGAAACATATTATGAACTATCTACCTGTGAAAATTCCATTCTCATGTGATCTGTTTAATAAACTCAAAGAAACAATGCAATCTTATTCAAACCACAAATTGATTAATGATTTTTCATTAATTATTAGATAGCTAAGTTAATCTTAGTGCACATCTTGTGGCGACCCCAGAGTGACTAATGAAAACCCCCCTTTCTGATTTGGAGTCAGATACAGGAAAAAATTGCTGGTGTAATTAATTTGTTTGAAAAAAAAAAAAATATTGTGATAGTGACAATAAAAAGAGCATTTATTCTAATTATATTTGACCATAAATAAACAGTGTAAATAAAGTTAACATGAAGAAATAAACAATATGTAATGTCAAAAATAATAATAAATAAGTCGTAAAAATTAAAATTTGAAAAAAAAAAGCGGATAGTTATAGAAGAATCGCACTACCCAAAAACGTTTGAAATTCTCAAACAAACTTTCACATTAGGCCTAAAAAAAAAAGTGCTCCAGATTTGAAATAACATCTTTTAATCAGCGTGATTTTGTGTCTATAAATAAGCTGTGTGATAAAACTTGTGTGAAAATCAAAATTTTATGTGAACGTGAAGAGTAAAGTTCTGTGTCAAGAAATTACAAAGTGCTAAGTTGTTACATAAAAAAAAAAAATAAGCGCCAGCAGAAGCAAAAATTTCTAAACTGCCGCAAACAGACAAATCAAAATACCCAAGGCGTCCTAACGCTTTCAAAATACCCAACAACCTTCAACAATTTCAAAAAACAAACACTTTGTCCCAAAAAGCAAAGAATGGCGGGAAGGAAGCCTAAATTTTGCCTAAAAAAATTAAACGGAAAAAGGAGGCAACCTTTCAAAAAGAAAAGAGGGATAGAAATTTCCCCACTGAACTGAACAACGTTCTTTAACCCTCCACAATCTGTTCCTTCCCTCCATAGACAAAGACTTCCACTTGTCCTACTCAACAAAGTTTAAAGATATCCAAATCAGCGACTCAGAAAACTCCTACTCATAACCCCACAAAGGGGGAAGCAAACTACAAAACCCCCACTTTGCTTGACTTCCAATTCGAACATCTCTGTGCTTGCGAAAGTACTGGAATAAATAAAAAGTAATAAAATTGTTGAATCAAATAATGTACATGATAACTTTAATAAAATAATAATTATCATAGTATTGAAATTACTTGTATAAATAATAATAATAATAATAATAATAATAATAATAATAATAATAAAATTTGTAAATATCCAAAAATTACGTGAATGCGAAAATAAATAATTTTATAATGTCTGTCAAATGAAATGCCTGATGGATATTAGTTTATATATGATATCTTATAATAATTTCTTTAATATTTCAAATGCTGATATAGTGGAAATTTGAAGGTTGGAAACTATTTAAACAAAACTCTTGATTGTAGTTGTAAAGATCAGATACAGAGGGCGTTTTTGCTCAAATGTTTATCTGGTGAGGCTGTGAGAGAAAGTCGAATTTAAGATGTTTTCACCAAACAAATATCTACCAAAGTTGGCAACATTTGAAATAAATGTCATTCCATCATAAAAATTAACAAATGATCCAAACTATTTCTTGCCAATGATTTATATAATTTTAATGAAATTTACATTTTTTTCGGTCGAGTTACATTTGCTTGATGAAAAATAAATTATGCTTCTGTTTGACGTCATTAAAAATTTTAAGTTCAAAACCAGAATTCCTAGGAAGAAGTTGTTTTGACGATCAAAAATGAAATTAAATAGAGTATATTAATATTTTATTAAGCGGGAATGAACTTTTATCAAGAAAAATCAAATTTTAATATAGATTGAATAACAACGGTATAGAATTTCTGTGAGTTCCATAATATCATGTCTTTTGAAATTTAGAATATGTCGCATGTTAGAATTTAATAACTCTCCTTTCCATTTCAAATCTTTTTTTTTAACTATCGTAGCATCTATTTCTTATAAAATTAAAAATAAAAAGATACCATAAATGTAAGAAACGGTGAAATAACAAAGAGAAATGAAAAAAAAACAGAGAAAAGTAAAAGTGCTTTCAAACACACAAGAAAAGCTGGTTGTTCATAAACAAGCCTCCAAATTCTCTCTGTAGCCATGGAGACAAGCTCATAAAAAAAAAAAAAAATCCCACCATGGTCACAAAAGTTCTCAAAATAGTTAACCTTCAAAAAGGAAGAAAAATAAATAGACCAAATAAACAAATAACTGCATTGTTGGAAGAAAATAAATGAATATCATTTTTTATCGACTTTCGCCATTTGAAGGAAATTTGAAAGCAAGTTGAGTGATTCTTGAATTTATTTGAGAAAGAGTAAATTAAGAAGTTAAAATTCCCTGAGAGGTTTTCGCCGACAAAAATGAAGAAAAGAATCATTTATTTTGTATCTAGAAAATCTGGATGATGACTGGAGTCATAAAAATGAAAACACCAAGAACCGATGAGTAAATTAAGAGAAAATGGAAAAATATTGGGAAACTTATAAATTTGACGACGAATACATAGTATTTATTTAAATGTCATTATTATATGAGTCTTATATTTGTAAAATTTTAGCCTATGACTTTCTTTAGTGTTCTGACCTTTCTTTATCTTCTCCTCATGCATGTTTCTTTGTTCCTCCTCTCAGAAGGTTGGGTAAAAAGATGTTTGAAAGTGATAATTACTTGTCCCAACTAATTAAGGCTTTCATATCTCTTTAGGCTCCGAGATCTACCAAAATATGCACTGAAAATATTAATAAGTAATTAAATACAAAGCTTGTAGGCATTAGCATGTGTGCCTAATATCCTGTGCACCTGTGTATTTATATACAATCCTTTAATACTATGTAAATGTATTACCAAGCGAGCTCTTATATAAAACTGTTAGAAAATACACCCACTCACCCCCTTTGAGTAGGCATGCTCAAGATTCAAATCTTAGGCATAGAACTCGAATGATGCAAATGCCAAAGCTGAAACAGGACTGGGCTACAACATAGTGCCAGAGGAGGAAGTGCTGCGTGCACTCCTTCCTGATTACCTGATTATTAACAATCATGTACCATATAAATCATAAAATCCTAATTAAACAAATCATTTATTATGTTCCATTGTTTTCAGTGAAACTCATATTATTGGACAGCTCTACCTGTTTGAAAATTTCAATTCTAGCATGTGATCTGTTTAATAAACTCAAAGAAACAATGCAATCTTATTCAAACCACAAATTGATTTATGATTTCACATTAATTATTAGATAGCTAAGTTAATCTTAGTGTCTATATACTGTATATGTATATATATATATATATAGTTATAATAATATTAATATAATATATATATATATACTATATATATAGATATAATTATATTATATAATACTATCCTATAATTATATCATACATGTGATTTATATAATATATCCAGAACACTGATTCCAATGGTTTAAAAACAAAAGAAACCTTAGGCTCGATAAATCGTGGTTCGTATGTTAAGAACAGGAAGAATTTTAGTGGCCTAAAGACTGGGGCGAGCATTTCGTATCGACGTTATGCACCAACAGTGATACATGACAAAACGCGAAAGACGGGGTCATTATAATTAATTAAAAGCCAAAAGAAGATATACCAAAAAGTTCTGATCTATCTTTGAAACCTGCGTATTATTACAGTTAGGGATTAAAAGGGAGATAGAACTATAAAAATTGAGTTCTCAGTAATGTATTAGTGACTTTGCTACTTCTATTTATCGCGAAAGCCCATTAATACTTACTGCCGACTAATTCTTATTCATATCTCCTTTATCTATTATAAATTGCCGTGGTCGTAATCCCTGCTATATAGTCACGTTAATTCCTGTGGTGGTGTTTTTTTCTGATTGGAAGTTTTTCATGAAGATATCACCTTCTTTTCTCCTTAAATTTTCTAGCTTTAGCCTTAGTTCCGTTTATACTCTTTTTGTATAAGCTTGTTTACTCGTTTCTCGATAAACTTGTCGCCCTAAAATAATATGTTTCCAAAGCCTTCCTGTTGAGGAGAGATTCGAAAACTTTGAGCCCCCTTTCCAATGATCTTCAGTTTCAGATTAGAAACATCTTAAACCAAAAATGTCCACAAAACCAGTTTCTTATATCTTTTATCAGACACAACTCAATGGCAGGTTTCTTTAAGATTTAAGAAAGCATCCCCATGAATTTTATGGTAATACTCATTTACAAATATTAAATGAGTGGTCGACTGTACATCGACTAGGTTAGGTAAAACTTTCCTATTATTAAAGATGCGACCCATCAAACACATGGGCATTTCCTTTCGAAAAAAACTAATCTCCAATCTTCTCAGACCAGAGAGAGATTTTTAGCTTGTCAGCGAGCGCCACGTATTGACCTCTAACTAGGCAATCCTGTACTAGTGTTCTCTTCTCAAAAATCGCTTCCATTCTTCAATAAGTGCTCTTCATACATATGAAAGAACTTGAAAAATTGGAATCTATTATAAAAATACACTGTAAACTCGTATCACGTTTAACATCACATAAGACTTAGCACTTCTGAAGTTGACTGCTACTACATGCCCAGGGGGTACTTTCTGCAAAAGCGACGAACCAACGACTTACTTTTGCATTGCAAACTAATTGAAAATATCCAGGCGCTTGTTGTGACTGGAAGCCCGGCCGAGTTGTCGGCTGAATAAACAGACATAAAAAAGGATCAATAACATACCCATAGGTGAATATACTAGACCATAATGATGCCATACGTTCTATTGTGATGGGGATTTTAATCGATTTGCGGAAGGACACTCCTTAGATTTTGATAAAACTGCATATTATTGAATGTGCATTAATTAATTAAAATGTTACTTCGCCCACCCACCCTCACTTTCTTTGGTTTAATATTTTTGTTAAGACCTTTGCACTTAATATTCAGCAATCACAAGGATGTTAGCAAACCTTATCAGAATTAAGGAAATTCCTTACGTTGGGTTAAGCATTTCTTACGAGTTTGGGCAAAGTTTACACAAAAACGAATCGCAACGCGTGAGCATTTCTGTACGTTCGTAAGCACAAGGCAAAAGCAAAAAACACTCTTATATTAAACATACAGTAGGTCAGATAGCTAGGGAAACTATTCAGACAAATTGCGGATATATAAATATCATAGATATATACACTTATATATATATATAGTATATATATATATATTATATCTGATATATATATAATATATATATAATATATAATTAAATGCAAAATTAAAGAAGAAGAAATTTGAAACCTTTTTCTATGGAAATTTTTTAAATTCTCTTGTGTCTATAGCAAGGCGACTTGAAAAACCGCCTGCTATAAATTCTTGCTTGTTTTCGTAATGGGTGTTGATAAGCTCAAAAAACATTTCAACTACCAACACCACCCAGCAGCAATGCGTGACAGCTTTATATATACATAACCTTATATATATAAATATATTATATAGTATATTATATATATATTATAATATAATTATATAAATTATATTATATAAATATATATAATAATATATATATATTATATATATTAATAAGTATACTAATATATATATGGAAATCAATTTTAAAGACGCAAAATGTGTGGTATCGGTTGAAAGGTATCAGCAAAAAATTTACAGAACTGGTATCGCATACTTCCAACTCTCAAAATTGGCTGATACCCAATAAACCTCAAAAATCAACCGATACCATGGTATCAGTGCATCACACACACACACACACACACAGCATATATATTACATCTATTATATTATTATATATATCTATATATATATATTTATAAGTATATATAATACTTATTATATAATATATATACTATAATATATATCATTATAATCATAGCTATTTATTATATAATGTTTATTTGGTCGGTAGGGGATGAACTACTGTTTTCTCAAGAAAAATATCATAGCCCGTGATTCGACTCGAGGAAGAAAAAAATACCATAGAAATGTTAAAATATCGCTGGAAAAAAGTTTTTTATGTTTTTTTTTTAATATTAAGGAAAAATGAAAAATAGATTTTTTAAATTGGCTACAATAAATGTCAAAATAAAAAAACAAATGTATTTATGTTTATAATAGAAAATTTCAATTAGGTTTTTTCCAAAAATTTTTGTGGAAAAGTTTATACAAAAATTTGATAGGAGTCGTTTTTTTTTAAATTGACTCCTGACTCCCGACTCCTGACTCCCAATGAAACTCCCGATCCCCATAAACTGATATATTATATATATATAAAGATATATACGATTATATAAAATATATAGTATATATAGAGTATATATATATATATATTGTATATATAATATATATATATATAATATATATAATATATAGATATATATATATATATATATATATATAATATGTATATACACCTATAATATTATATGTACTTTACTTATACTTATTAAAACAATGCTATTATAAAACTTATTTTCATTGTAAGCTAGAAGAACTCTTGGAGGCAAAAAAGCTATTATATGAGAGGTGAGAACAAGCATCTCTGACGCTTATGTGTGATTATATGTACTGTAAAAATGGCTACAGTTTTATAAGATCACACACCTAGCTATTTTGATTCTTTTTGTTATATATTATTAAAGTTTTTAAGGGCAACCAATAAGAGTTTTTCTCCTCCCGGCGATATCTGAAGCCAAAGGAGGGAGGACGCCAGTTAGCATCCGACATCAAGGGCGTAAAGACGTGTCCAGGGGCATTTCCCTGTAAAAATCTAATATATTATTTTATATAAAAAAAAAAAAAATAAAAAAAATAAAAAAAAAAAAAAAAAAAAAAATAAAATAAAAAAAAAAAAAAAAAAAAAGAAAAAAAAAACAAGAAAAAAATAAAATAAAAAAAAAAAAAATAAAAAAAAGCGTGAATGGTTATATATAGTAATTGCTTGTAATAAGATCTCTTGTGCAGCACATTTGCTACGATTTTTTATTCATTCCAGTAAAAAATAATCGGAATAAATTTATAAAGAGATGGTGAAATAGACCTAGTAGAAGGAACATCGGCAGATACTATTATGATGCCCCACTCTGCAAAACTGTTATCGGAAAATGAAATGTATTTAATATTTGGATTCAAGTGCTCACGAAAATGTGCTTGAACTGTCAATGACAAAATCCTTTATTTATTATATAAATAAAAGTATCTATTATGATCTGCGATCAAACCTATAATAAGAAAAGAATATTAAAAAAGAATAACTTCCAAAATTTTTGAAATAAAACCCCTTCCACCTTATTAATTATTGTACCCGAGGGGTGAGAATTTTTTTCTATTGTTTCAATATATAACACAGCCCATTTGCATTCTATTATTAAGTTATTAAAGGTAGATTAAAAACCTCGAACGGTCATTACAATTTTTGATAAAAATGCAGATAATAATAATAATAATAATAATATGGTGAATAATGAAAAGTGTACGATATTAATTACTCAAGTGAAATTTTTTTTAATAAGTTATTAAAAAGAAGTAAGTCTTGAGGGTCTATTATTAATGCTAAAAAAACGTAAGTGGTGGCGTGAAGAAAGTTTCTGGTTATAAAAAGAAATAAACAAAAGTCGATACCCAGTTGATAGTTCTTTCTATGAAAATCACCGTGCGATCCAAAAAAAAAAAAAAAAAAAAACAACAAAAAAAAAAAAACAACAAGTGTGGCGGCAGTGAGCGTGAAGAACAGCTAAAAAAAAAAAAAAAAAAAAAAAAAAAAAAAAAAAAAAAAAAAAAAAAAAAAGTCGCAAGAAAGCCGTAAACAGATAATTTAAAAAAAAAGATCTTCCTACGAATTCCAATACAAGAGAGCTTCGACCTGCTAGTATATGGGGGTGTTTAGAGAAAGAAAACTCCCCACCATTGAGATCCTTCCAAAAGCACGTAAGAAAAAGCTTTCGTTAAAATGTGGAAACTCAAGAGGAGAAGAGTCAGATTCTTGATTTGAGGACTCGCGGTCCAAACGATATAGCCTGTTACTCATCGAAGTAAGCTTAACTTCAAAATTTGGACGAGAACACGCGAGTTCGCTATAACAACAACAAAAGTCAAAGTCGCCTATAAGAGTTAAAGCTCAAAGTTGCCTGTCTTTCAAAGCGCTCCATTCTCACATCTGGTTTATTTTCATCATCGAAAGTATTTTTTTTGTAAGTGCAAATTTAATCTTATAATTATTTTGTTTTATTAAAAATTAATTAAAATATATTGTAATTCGGCGGCAGAATGGGGTTATAAAATAATGGGAAGGCGGATAGATTTCTTTTTGGTAATAGAATAGTTATAAGAATCTTGTGTATTGGAAATAAGCTTTACGATGTATCAGGATGTGGGTATCCCCCAGCATTCTTTCTCTTATCCCCCCCAAAAAAATTGGGAGGGAAAGAAGGTTGAACTTGTAAATAAAACTTTAAGAATATATTTGTAACACGGGCTTCAAAGGATTTTCCGTGAAAACACATAATAAAACTTTCTCTTTTAAGAGGAAGAAAAGTGTAACGTGCCGGTAGTTTTTAGGAATATTTCAAATTTATCTTTTAAAATATCTATTTTGTGAAGACCTTGAGTCTCTAGGTAAAATTATATACTGGAGATCTCCATTTTAAAAATTATTGTATTTTATTTATTAAGTATGATAATTAGCTTAGGAAATTCGGTTCCTCTGTTTAAAAAATTTAATGAAATTATTATAATTAGTAATTTACGAATTTATGTTATGTGTTATTATTATTATTATCATATTGGACTTTAAAAGTATTTTTTATAATTTTAGTGTTGCCGTCTTAACTTAATATATTTTCTCGAAATTTAATATGAAATCGCAGTTAACATCTATATGAAGGAACGAGAGAAAGATAACTTTTGTGAGGGATACTATAAGTGGGAGGAGCTATGAACTCCTGTAATCCTCTGACGTCATCACAAGAGGCTGCAGGTCTAAAGGCAGGCGACCTAGGCTTTTAAACAAACAAACAAAAAAAAAAGTTGGAGTTGTCTCTACAAATGAGATAAATTCTAAGGAATATTTATGCCAACTTTAATTTTTTTAAAAAAATGTAGTTATTTTAATTGAAGGTTGGGTGTTCTTGCTTAACCGGGGATGCACCAGATGTACGGGCTACCGTACTATAAAACAATGCTATTATAATCTTTATTGTAATTGTAAGCTAGAAGAACTCTTTGGAGCAAAAGCTAATTATTATGAGATAGAAACAAAAGCGATCTTTGACTTATGCTGTATTATTATGTACGGTAAAATGGCTTACATCTTATAAGATCACACACCTAACTATTTTTATTCTTTTTGTTTATATTATTTAAAGTTTTAAGGCAACCAATAAGAGTTCTTTCTCCTCCCGGCGATATCTGAAGCCAAAAGAGGGAAGACGCCAGTTTGGCATCCGACATCAAGGCCGTAAAGACGTGTCCAGGGCATTGCCCTGGCACACTCTAAATAATATTATTTTTATAATAAACGCAAGTGTTGATTCGTGATAACTTTTATAGAACTAAAACTCTCTGTAAGGGTCATTTATACGCTATTTGGATGCATCAAGTGAAATAATCAGATATGAAATTTTAATAAAGAATGGTGAACTAGAAACCTCAAGTAGAGAACATGGCAGGTCTATTATTATGCCCCACTCGTTGCAAAAGCTGTTCGAAAATGAAATTGATATATAATAATGGATTCAAGTGCTCACGAAAATGTGCTTGAACTGTCATTACAAAACCTCTTATTATAAAATAAAGTATCTTTTATGATCTGCGATCAAACTCTATTAAGAAGAAAAGAAATTAAAAAGAAAACAATTCAAGAAATGAGAATACACCTTCCACCTTATTAATTAGTTGTACCCCAAAAGAGGTGAGGATTTAATTTCTATGTTTAATATAAGTAAGACCTCATCATTCGCGCGCTGTAGAATACTAGTTATATATTACTATTTATAAACTATATAATTAGTTAGTTTATTATATATATATATATAATTAGTACTATTATATATATATAGTATTCATATATATATATATTATATATATATTCACTTCATTTACTGTGTTCATTGATGGTGGTTATGACATCATGGCATGACTTTTTTTTTTTTAATGACGTTTTTTCCTTGTAAACACACTTCGATAGGTAGTCCCTGAATAAATACTAACTTTATGTTAAGAAGCTTAGGCAGTAGAGGAATATTTATCTGAAGGTAGCTATAGGCTAAGTCAAGTAGTTTTTGAAAGAGTTCAAAAATAAAGGCCTTAGTACCATTGATGAAACATTTTTATTTATAATCTGTGTAACACATTTAAAAAAAGTACTTCATTATTCAACTACAAGTAATGTTTTTGTTTAACCCTCGTATTTCAAGTTAATGTGCCCAAATTTTTTTCTAACTGTAATTGTACTTCCCTTAATGGTTCCGATGTGCTCCTGTAAATACACAGTAGTAAAAAACATTAATACAAATTATAACTTTTAAACTATGATTTTAACAAGTATTCATGTTTTTAATTGCAGGCAATTTAACTGTTGGCGATCTAGTAATGGTAAATGGTCTTCTGTTTCAGCTTTCCCTTCCATTAAATTTCTTAGGGTCTGTATATAGAGAAGTTCGCCAAGCTTTGATCGACATGCAAACAATGTTTTCTCTCCTCAAACAACCAACATCTATATCGGTGAGTTGTAAAATGCAGTAAATTTAAAGATCCAAGTAGTCTTTCACCTGTTTAAATTTCGTAACAATTCAATTTGTAGCTTTCAGCTTAATATTATTGCTTTAACCATATGATTTTTATTTCTAAGGTAAATAAGCATTAGAAGTATTTTTTCATATTTCATTTAAATTGAGAATAATTTAATTTTTTTTTATCAAATAATATATTGACAGCATTAATTGGTATAAGTAGTAAACGACTTTAAGTAATATATATATATATATATATATATATACATAGACACATATCCTGCATAGCTATATATATATATATATATTATATATATATATATATATTACTATATACGTATATATATATATATATATATTATATATATACTATGATATAGTATATATATAATATCTATCATATATATATAATATGATATATACTAGACACCCATTATCCTGCTAGCTTGCAGGGGGTGTGTTGGTTCGGTGATAAGTTTTTTAAACTTACCCACACCATGCACGAAAATAAACAATTGATAGAAAGGTCTTTCAGCCCCTTCTATCAGAGAGAAGCAGAATTGTTATTTCCTTCCATGATTCGACGACTTCGCGAAAGGCAGCATGCTTCCTAATATTTAAAAATTTCAAATTTCTTTTTGATCTTTTTTTAATTTTTCATGTTTTTATTCAAAAAATAATAATTTAAAAGAAACGTTGTTGAAGTAATTGTTGCTCTTCTCCATATTAGAATTTATATGAAAATAATTTTGAAATTAAACACTGAATAACGTCGTTATTCCTTAATCGTTAACATAAATTTTTCCTACTATATTTTTTGAAACTAACAAACTCTAAACTACTCTCGTCGTCAACAAATTGCAATGCCAACCAACAGTACTATCTTAATTTCAGTACATTCCTACTTTCTGACTTGGCAACCTTTCGTTGTGATATGAATTTGTTTCAGACCTTTCAACATTATCTTTCAGTCTGCCTTGCTTTGTTCGTACTCCTACTCCTCTGTGCCTCCCTTATTTGCTGGTTCCGCACTTTGTCTCCCGGCCTCATTACACTCACACTACAGAGTCCCGGGAGACAAGCATCGATTATATATATATTATTATACTATATAATATATATATATATATTTAGTATAATAATAGAAATATAATATTTTTGCTAATATGTTAACATAATTTCTTAGAATCTAGTATTTATAGAATATTTATATATATAATAAAGGATAACAAATGCCGCTTAATGTAAAAAGAGAACTATGGATCTTCTTTGAATAGAAAAAAATTAAGTTTCTTATGATATCAATCATGAAATTTATTAAAGAATGGTAGGAAAAGCTTTCGACCTTAATGACTTCTAGGCCCTCCGTTCAGCTGCTGTATAACATTCAACCTGAATATGATAATAATAAGGAAAAAATATAAAATTAAAAAAATACAAATTATGAAAATTAATTTAAAAAGTTTGGTTTTAAGTTTTTTTTTTGAAAAAGGGTGAGGAGTGCAGAATGTTGTTTTTGATGGGATCTATGTGTGATTCTTTTCTTTGTATATTGTAATGTTAGAAATTGTATGCAAAGGATTCAGAAAGTTTTTCCTTAGATTATCTGATCAATAAAGATCGTGTTGCTCAGAGGTTAATGTTTTATGTTATGATAGGTGGGATCTGAGAGATAAAGGGCCGCCAGGAATTCGCCTCTCCAGTGTAGTCCTTATCTTGCTGAGAATGGTCTCTATGTTCAGCTGTGCAAACTCGACTGCGGTCTTGTTGCTATGCGCCTGAACAGCCACTCGTGGGGTCCTACTCTTCGTGACTACATGAGTCGCGCTATGTGCTATTAGGTGTTACCCAGTTGGCACAGGAATGTTTGTACAACATTGGGAAGTTAAAGGAATCATGAATGAAGATACGAGGTTTGAAGATTTTTTTGACAAGGGAAGTACATTGGAGGAAGAGAACAAGGAATATATTGACCATCGGATGTTAGGAAATTTTTTTTACCCACTTGTCTGTGAGATGTAGTGCGCAATCAGACTGACTCGTCGGACGATACTGAAGTGTTGCTCTGCTCAGATTGTTTATTCTTGTTCCTTTCTGGGCATTAGTGTACAATAAGGTTTCTTTGCCTGACGGAGCGCGTCCGTTAGTGTCGCGCGTGTCTAGTGTGCTCACTGACTGTGGACCCCGATTCGTGTATACGCCCATAGATCCTCATCCTGCACGCACCTATCAGTAGCCTTTGAGTGCGTGTAACTCTGTGTACCGAGGTCGTCCGCACGCGATACTATCTTCACCGAAAACGTTTCTCCCTGTGAGATCTTGCATAGAATGAGTATGACCAGTTACTAATACCGATATGGTCCTCACTATCCTCCTTATATACTGTCACATAACACCCACATACCGTTGACGGGAAACACTTCACTGCCTCGTGTCCGCATCTCATTCATCGCGCGGGAACAAATCCTGGTGCTCTACAGAAAAAGAGACAGATAAGTCCGCCTTTTCTGAGTCGGCCTCCTAATAAGTGCTCTCTGGCCTTCATATATTACCTCGATTGGTACCCGTCATTCACCGTGTGGGACCAGCCTGGCTAGTGTCCATGAAGAATAGCCCGCCTTACCTACTAACATGCGACTCAAGTAAATTACGCGCGTAGGAATATAATTAGCCGTTGGCAGTAGGTTTTCTGATAGATGGAGAATACGTTGTATCGGCCTGTGATTATGAGGACCAGGTCCAAGAGAGCATACGTATGTCTTAATTTGTGTCAGTGGACTGCGTAGTAAATGTGCTTAGTTGAATAGGAATGTGTATTCTCCAAATCAGCTGGTATTTGGTAGGAATGTCAGGTTGCTTAATATACTACTGAGAGGAGTTCTCTAGTATGGGTGTTCGGGAGTTGAAGGGGAAACTTCTGTAGGAAACATCTGAGAGGCCATGTAAAAGCGAGTATGTTAAAACACATCAGGCAGGAGGAAGGTGTTGATAAGACAAATACGGGCTATGCATAGAGCCAGATACAAGGGAACAAAAGTAGATTTGGTTGAACCTGTGAGAATGTATATCTATAGAGAGAAATTGATATAAGAATGGAGGGCCCCAGTATAAAGTACATAGGAGGAAGGGATGGAAAAACTGTGGTAGTTTAAGCATGGAGGTACACTAAGGGAAGTAGCCAGGTACACATTACAAGGAATAGCAGGAGTTCCCAACGGGGCGGGGAATATTCCTAAATGAGTAGCATGATCGTGAGACTGAACGGAACATGTCTAGAATAAATGGTGATTAAAAAAGGATTAATAAAAGTATTAGAAGGAGTCTGAGTATAAGAATGAATTGTTGAATTTTCGAGATGTGTAAGAAAACCACGTCAAGAGACAACAGGAGTCTAGCGGAGATAGTGGGAGAAAGGTGAAGTAGGAAAAGAGGTATAGATTGTTTCATAAGCAAAGTGATGGAAGGTATTGAGTATGAAGTGCTAGTATGGGCTGGTAAGACCTAAGGAGTAAGATTCAGTTTAATATTTCAGATTAATTAATGGTTGAGTGGTAGCTGGGCTTTGATTTGTGTACAAGAATATGAATATATAAAGCTGAGTCAAGAGGACAGGTATTGTTCGTAGGCAATTGTGAGATGACACAGGTTTGGGAAAGTAAACTGAAGAAGAAATTCGATAAGTGGGAAGTGAATGATGTTTGTTTAGAATAGGGAAGGATAGGGTCAAAGGAGATATATTCTCTTAGATGAGGGATACTGCAAAAAAAATGACGAGGAAGGAAAAGAGGTTTAAAAAGGATTCTTGTAAGTAATGACATAAGAGATTACAAGAAGACGAGTTATACTTTGAGCGCCCTTACTTTTTTTCTGAGTGAGGTTGTTGAAGGTTATGCTGATGGAAAGTGCACTTAAAAAAGGACCAGGATGGGAGTGCATGCAATCCGATTGACATCTGAAACTTGGCAGTTGTGTGCAGGCGATATTACTTTAAAGACGTGGTTTAGATGTGATCCTTCCGAAAGGAGCAAAAAGAGAAAGGCGGATGAAGCGGAGTAAAGAAGACGGTGTATGGTTTGAAAGACGCTGCAAGGGTTTGGTACGAGAAAGTGGTGGCGGTGATAGTTGGGTTAGTGTGAAACTAAGATCGTGAACCGCGGTTTTTATGTTGAAGAATGAGAGTCGTTTAGAATGGGAATTATGTCTTTACTCATGATGCGGATGATTTTTGTTGTTTTGGAGGTTCTAGTGAGGTTATGAAACACAAAGTTATTCTTGGTATGAAAGAAACGAGATAGTGTTTAAATACAACATGTGTGAATATTCATAAACAAAAGGATGGGATATTGTTCGAACAGGATAAATATATGGAGAGTATAAATGTACCCGATAAAAAAAAAAAAAAAAAAAATTTTTTTTTGTGGCTGAAAGATAAATGGAAAAGAAGGAATTAACGATGATATAGATCTTTTAATTTGATACGAAATCACTTAGCTGGACAAAGAAGACTAGGCCTGATTTATTTCATTACGGAGTATATTTTTCGGTTAGTTATTCAATTACTAGGTAATTTTAATTAAAGGTGATTAAAAGAAGTAAAGAGATTGGTATTGGGAATATGGCGGGAGTAAGTTAAGGAAGGTTAAGTCAAGTGAGGTGTTAACTGATGCTCGTATGAGTTGGAGCTGCTGTGAGGTCCTTCAAGGTGTATTTGCATGAAGTCGATAAAAGGGAATAGAATGTCCTATTGTTGGAAATCGAGGTGCATTAGAAGGGTTGCTAGGTCTACCATTGAGGCTGAAGTGATTGCTTTCATTGAGGGAATACAAGCAGGTATATATATATATATCTTGAAGAAAGTTGAAATGAAATTGTTGGTGGTGACAGATTGGATGTTGTTGTGTATACGGATAGTAGAACTTTAAAGAATGCAATATATTCAGCAACGCAAGTGGAGAGTAAATGCTTAAGGATAGATATAGCATAGATCAAGTGGATGGTGGAAGAGAGAAAGATTTCTAAGGTTGATTGGGTGGATACAAGACATCAGTTAGCAGATGTTTTTATGAAGAGCAGAGTAGATGTAAAAGAGTATGCGGAAGGAAGATAGGGGGGAGAGAAAGATATAAGAATGATTATTTTTTTTTTAAGCAGATTATTAATTTGTAAATGTGTGGTAGTGTTAAGATTAAATTAATTTAATTGGATTTCATAGCTCTCTTAACGTAATTTATTGTTTATAGTTAACGTGGAGTTTTTTGGACCACACTGAATTCAGTGGAGTTGGAGTTTGTGGGTGCAGTTTATTGTAATATTTATAATTAAGAAATTTGTAATTAAAAAAAATAGTTAAAGAAAAATAACTAGAAGAGAAAGAAAATATAATTTCAAACATTCAACAAGAATTGGCAGTTTCACTACCAGATTTGCAAAGGTTCGTGAATGTGTATTTGTTTTTGCTAAGCCCGTTTAATTGCTGGATAGTGAAAAGATGCTCCTGAAAC